>MCJB01025379.1:0-196180 GCA_002018475.1 Nicotiana obtusifolia | reverse complement strand
CCCCCCCCGGCTCACAAATGCGACACTAACTTTGTAATTGCGAAGTCTCCAAGCCATGTCCACTATCGCATATGCAATCCTGGCATCACAAATGGGAGGAACGCATTTGCGAACAGGTTCTCACTATTGCGAGACCTGCTGCTCAGCAACAAAACTTGTTACCTTAGTTATTCAAAACAATTTGCAATGCTCTGAAACTCACTTGAGCCCCTTGGGCTCTAGACCGAACATCATCACAAGTGAATATCATACAAACTCGCTTGCTACCTCAAATTATCTAAATAACATCAAATATCAAGAATCGGACATCAAACTTCAGGATTTCAACTTTCAAATTCATTTTCTAATTTTTTACATAATGCGATGAAATGTGCTCGGGTCATCAGAATCCCAACCAAATATACATACAAGTCCAAAATTACCTATTAAGCATGAACCAGATGGAACCTAATATCTAAGACTAGGTAGGCCTAACACATACTGAGATACTAATAGATTTAAATCAATCACCTATTAAGCATGAACCAGATATATCTATACATAGCCAACAACAACAAATAGATGTACAATATCCCAAAACCAGTAGTACAAGTCATAAGCTCTATTGAATTCACCAGAAAATCTCTAAGTACAAGCTGTTCCGCAATAGAGATAAACAGTTGTAAAGAAATACAATAGAAGATGACTCCGAGGCCTGCGAACAGGATGGCGGACATACCTTAAAGTCTCCAAAGCAGCATACAGTTCGCTGCCTAACAACCGACACACTCTGAGGTACCTGGATCTGCACAAAAATGTGTAGCAAGCGTAGCATGAGCATACCACAATGGTACCCAGTAAGTATCAAGACTAACCTTGGTAGAGTAGTGACGAGTTAAGGTCAACACACCTACTAGACATAAAAACATGTGCAACATATTGATATGATCTAACAATCGAAAATAAAGGAAGTTAAAGGGCAATTAAGCAATTTACCAACATAAGGCTAACAACGGTAAATAAGCAACAAATGAAAGCACGAGAGTACCTACAATAGAGACAACAGGTAACCAAGTACAGTCAAAGTAAGAATGGAAGGAAATAAGGAAAAGAAGAACAACATCCATTCAATTCATAAAGCTTGTCAACATACAAATGTACAACAAGAATTATACTACCTTTTCAGGAATCCAACTCACGATTCATAATTACACGGCATCTCGTGCACACATTATAGATCACAACAGCACGAACAATCTTTGTGATGCATGGATAACTCACGTGCTAATACCATTAATAGTAACTTCATACCCGCACAGACAATTAATGTGCCAATAGTGATAATGTCTTATATCCGCACTGACAACTGATGTTTAGCTTAAAGCATATATATTTCTATGTATATCGCCTCATATTTGACTCTTGTTTCGTGAAATTGGTATGTTAAATGCTATGATTTATATTAATTTGAAGTGTTTTTATGTGTAGGAATGAGTCGGGAGCAATTGTAGGCGAAACGCGCAAGATTTTGAGCCAAAACGAACAAAACTGGACCAATTGAGCATCTAGGCACCACAGGCAGCGCCTGGCGCCACTTGTGGTGCTGGAGGCAGAATGGCAATTTGAGGCAGCACCCTGGTGGGCGCCTGGCGCTACCCAGGGCGTCGGTGACGTGACTTTGTCCAAATTCGCCCGAGACAAGGTTATTTCGGCCCTAGACCTACCCAACACGTGTAAAAGCAAGACTAAACCTATTTTTGAGGGGGAGACGCCACCTTGGAGGAAAACACACACGAGATCATTAGGAAGCGGAGAATTCTCAGTTTTCTTCATCTTTTTCTAGTATTTCCAATTGATTCAAAACTTATGCAATTGTGTGATTATATTATGAGTGGCTAAACACCCATTGTTCTGGGGTTGTGATTAGCCATGAATATTATTATTTAACGTTAACTTAACCTTAATTATAATTCACCAACATATTGTTGTTTCTTCAATTCTGTGTTTAATTGCTTAATCGTCTGGCCAGTAGTTAGGTTCTATCTACTATCTATGCTATGCTTGGGAAAGCCGTATTTAGATTAGAGAAGAGTTGAAGAGAGCATGATCTTAACCCTTAGGGGGAGCGGATTTGAGGTTAGAATAGGAATATACCTAATCACTGTGCTTAATTAAATATCGTTATCTTAATGCGTTCTTAATAGATTGATTTCATAGGAATATAGGCGTTAATCTATTGAGAATAGGTGACTAGTACTTGGGGAGAAGGCTATGAGAGCATTTATAGATTAATTAGCAACCATGAGTGAATTATATGAAAGGGAGAATTAATTCGAACACAATACGATTAGTAAATCGATCACAACCTTGGAATACTTGTCTCTACTGAATAAACAACAATCAACTAGTTACTTGATAATTTAGTTATTACTTAGAATTGTAGTTTAGCATAATTAAACTTTTGAACTCGAATTTAGCTTGACAGAATAACAATATTGGTGTGTTAGTGAGTAGTTGATATAAGTCCCTGTGGGTACGATATATGGACTTCCAAATACTATATTACTTGTCGGCCACGTATACTTGCGTGTGCATTTGGGAGCAACAACAACCAACGTGGCAACAGTCCGGTCCTCACAGAGAAGGTAGATATACAAGAATACACCTACATGATTATTGGACAACAAGAATAACATGAGGGTATGACATATAAATCAACATAATCATTACAACAACACAATGAAACGAGAGAACAAATAATAATGACTTCAAATAAGACTAACTCAATAATGAAATAGATAACATGTAGCAACGACTTCAATTAAGAATAGCTCAACAATGGAAGAGGTAACATTTAATAATGACTTAGAATAAGAATAAATCATATATGGAAGAGATAACATGACAATGAAAAATGCAACAATTTCAATTAAAGCATATAAGAGTACATTTGGAAATAAAGATAGAACGTGGAATAACAACTTTAATTAGAGCATGGAAGAGTAGATTCTATAATAAAGGATATAACATGTTGTAAGAAGCTCAATTAAGTGCATGGAAGAAGTCTAGAAGTCTACACCGGTCAAGATACCACATATAGACCGTGTACACACTCGTCACCTCGTGTACACGTCTTCCACATAATACAAAAACACAATCAAATAATTCCCAGGGGTAGTTCCCCCATATAAAGTTAGGCAAGATACTTACCTCAACTAAGCCAAATCGACTTGGTAATATCAAATAATGCGAGAGAAACAAATTCCAATAAGTAAAGCTATGATATTTATAGAATTCCCAAAACGTCAACAAAAGTCAAACCCGGGCCATCCCGGTCAAAACACGGGTCCAAGGGTAGTCAATACCTACCATAACCCCACAAGTCCATATTGTGCTTTGTTTTCAAATTCGACTCCAAATAGACTCTCAAAATGAAAATCTTCATTTTTCAAAACTTTGACAAAATACCCAATTTTCCTCTTTATTTCTCCTAAATTCATGAAATATAGTTGGAAATTGATTAGAATCACTTACCCAATGTTTGTAAATGGAAATCTCTCTTAAAAATCGTCTCCCAGCGAGTCTAAGGTTCAAAGATGTTGAAATGAGACTAAAATCCCGTAATTCAACCCTTATGTTCATGTGCAGAAGACGCATTCGCGACCTAGGGTTCGCAAATGCGACAACCGTAGATGCGACCCTTTGTTTGCAAAAGTGAACACTGCTAAGCTCCAACAGATGTTGCAAAAGTGACAAAATTTTTGCAAATGCGAAGTATGGCCCAATTGCAAAAGCGATACAAAGCTTGAAAATGCAAACTAGCCACTGCTTAACCATTATACAAAATGCGACTAAGGCTTTGCAAAAGCGAAATCGCAAATGCGGAGCCCTTATCGCAAATGCGAAAATAGCCAGCCTCCAAGACCTCACAAAAGTAATGCCCCCCTTGCAAATGCGAGGTCCGCAAATACGAACCATATCTCGCATTTGCGAGAGCATCTGCACCATGACCTGTAACCAGCAATCTGACACTTTCTGTAACACCCCAAATGCATCTGAAACTGACCAAGCCCTCAGGGATCAACCAAAGACCAACTCATATCTAAAAACATAATACGAACTCACTCGTGCAATAAAACAATCAAAATAACATGCGAAACCATGAGTCGGACCTCCAAAATACATGAAATTTACATGATACTCAACAACATCAAAAAACACAACCGCGTTTCCGATTCCTAAGAAATCAACTCAGAATGATGCCAATATTTGCAGACAAGTTTCAAATAACAAAACAAACCTATTCCATGTCACAAATCCAATTTTCGAACCCGATAGACATAATGTGAAACCATGGTCAAACCTAAGGAATTTCTAAACCTTCAAATTGAAAACTTTCGGAAAATAGCATGCCAAATCAGCCTAGGAACCTTCGAGTTTGATTACGGGCATACGCCCAAGTCAAAAATCACGATACGAACCTACTGGAGTCATTAATACATCGTTCCTGGGTTGTTTTCACAAAATTTAAACTTCGATCAACATCTTCAACTTAATCTTCTAAAATGAGAATCAGTTATCCCAATAAATCTCGAAACATCCAAAAATCAGATCCGACCACACAAGCAAGTCATGATACACAATATGAAGCTACCCAATACCTCGAACCACCAAACAAAATGCTAAAGCTCAAATTGACCGGTCAGGTCGTTACATTCTCCCCTCTTAAACAAACATTTGTCCTCGAACATACCAAGAGTCTTTCCCAAGCCATCAAATCACTCTATAAACTTTACCATGCACATGCCCACGGGTTATCCTATGTTACCCCAATTTACATAAGCCCGACTACAATTTCACAACCAAAGATTATCCCTTCCACTAATGCCGATAAGCCGTAGAACCAACATGCCACATCTACCAAGGGCCCTATTATCATACAAACACACTGTAAAATCCTCAACTAGCTGTAATATCTTGTACATACATCCACAAGGTATAACCACACCCATATGCCCATAGCAAAAACTCTAACCACAATAGCTACCCATTACCAAATTCGGTACTGGCAAGTAGCCTCATCTCGACTAGAACCTTCTGCCAAACCTTCATGACACAGACGATGATGCCAGAAACATGTGAAGCTCATAACTACACACTCGACCAATGTGCTGCATAAAAATGTCACCAGGGCACATACATCGCAATCCAAACCCAACAAGCACGACTCAAATATGACTAAACATGGAAAGAGAGAATCATATGATAGAACTATCAACACGCCTAACAATAAAACTCCCCATCGATACAATACTATGGATCTAATCCACAAGAAAAAAGCAAAGCACATACAAGAACCATAACAAATCTTACCCTAACCTAACCTCACTGCGGCAGATAGCCCGATACAAACACGCCAATCCACAAAGAACACTTGGTTCCATCCTCAATCCGGAATCACAATTAAGATAAACATCTCAACATCAAAAATGCCCTTGTAACTCATTCCAATAGTACCAAAACCACAATATGTAACAAACTTCCCATACTTGTAGGACACCCGAATCACAAGTCGTGGCCAAACCACACAGAATTCACATCAAAACCTACAGTATTAACAAGCAAAAATTCTATCCAAGCCTCATGACCCTTAATAGTGACTAAAATAGAATAATAGACACAAGCTATCAGAATAGAATCCCCCAACTGGCTTGAACATATGAACAGACTATAAGAATAACGAAACATAACCACATATGAAGCAAGGTAGATTTATCTTACCAATAAATGGGACTGGATCAAAACCATACTTGTAACATCATTTGGTGTACCGGCTTCAGCCAAACCAGGTAAAGCATAACAATGGGCCTGGCCTCCCCCTCTATGACGACCTCTACCAGCCTTACAACTACCCCTAGCTTGCGGTGCAGGTATAGAAGCAACTAGAGCGAAACTTATAGCCTGAATACTCTGTTGTAGTACTCTAATCCGAACTTTGGGGAAATCCCTCATCATGTGCCTGGTATCCAAACACTCGAAGAAACCTCTCTGCTAATGTGGATGTTGAAGTTGTCCCGTACGGGTACATCGGGACAGATGTATATCTGAAGCACCATGTGAAGCTTGAAGTGCAAACTGAACTGGCTGAACAACAAAACCTCAACCACGATGCACCTTGCTTCCAAATAGGGAGTAGTAGATCCTCTCGGTCCACAAGGCCTCTTAGCCTCCCTGCCCTCCCTTTCTCGGCCTCACATACCCTCCAACCTCTGAGCTATCTCTATAACCTACTAAAATAGAGTACCTGTCCCCAACTCTTGAGCCATGATGAACCTAAGACTATTACCAAGCCCCTTTGATAAATCTACGAACTCATTCTCTTACTGTAGGAACCAAGGTGGGTGCATGTTTGGACAACTCACTAAATCTCATGGCGTACTCCGACAGCATCATAGTGCCCTGGCGCAGCTGCTTAAACTCTATGCGCCCCACATCCCTGAGTCCAATTGTCTGGTGCCGCATCAGCTAGCCTACAATCCTCATACATTTTGCACTACTGATACGCTTCTCCTAACAGCTGAAATGTAGTAAAAGAAACTCCGCTCACCTCCTCAATACCCATGGTGCAGAGAATTCAGTGGAACTTCTCTAGAAAACCATGTGCATCCTTAGTCTATATCACTGAAAGTAGGAGGGTCATACTTCTTGAACCTGCAAGTCTCTTCTGCTCCTCCTTTGATGCCCTGGCCTGACCTCAAGTAGAACCGGAATAATAGGTTGTACCGGCATAACACCTGAAAACATGACCAATGTGACCCCGCTGCACTAGAGTATGGGTGGTGGGAGTTTAAGATCCTCTCATAGTCTACGAAGTAGCTGGTGCAACCGCAATCAATCCCGCCTGAGAAAACATACCATACATGCTCAAGAACTATGCTAAAGTCTCTTAAAGTCCGAGGGTAGCAACAGGTGCCTCTGGTGCCCGTCCCTCAACTGGAGCTGTTGGTGGCTCCTTTGTTGCTTCTCTTGAAGGTGCTCTAGCTGTAGTACGTGCTCCTCATCGGTATCCGCCTCTACCTCAGTCCCTAGAAACACGGCTATGGGTCAGCATCATCAGGAACTACAACTCGTGTTCTCACCATCTTTGAGAGAATAGAATATCAAAGGTTCAAATTCTGAAATCAATAAACTCGCATGATTGAAATATAAGAAGTGAAGTTTCGTAATAATAATGTAGCCTCTCGAAATTAATCACACAATTCTTTGTACCGTTCAGCAAGACTCTACTAAACATGCTTATGACTCGTAGCACGTATTAGCGTAGGACTCTGATACAAACCGGTCACGACCCAAAATCCCTCCTTAAGAGTCGTGATGGTATTTAGTCTCTAAGACTAGGTAAGCCTAACATATACTGAGATACTAATAGATTTAAATGAATCAACAATTAAACGTGAACCATAAATTTATATACATAGCCAACAACCACTAATAGATGTACAATGTCCCAAAATAGGTAATACAAGTCATAAGCTCTACAGATTTCACTAGAAAATCTCTAAGTACAAACTATTCCACGATTGAGATAAACAGTGGTGAAGAAAGACAATAAAAGGTGACTCCGAGTCCTGCGAATGGTATGGCAGGTATACCTTGAAGTCTCTAGAGCAACTCAAAATCCGCTAACTAACGACCAACACACTCTGGGTACCTCGATCTACACAAAAATCTACAGCAAGTGTAGCATGAGTAAACCACAACGTTACCTAGTAAGTATCAAGCCTAATCTTAGTAGAGTAGTGACGAGGTCAGGCGAAGACACATAATAGACATAGAAACTAATGCAAGATATTGATATGATCTAACAATAGAAAATAAAGGTAGTTAAATGGAAATTAAGCAATTTATCAACACAAGGCTAATAATGACAAATAAGCAACTAATGACAACAAGAGAGTAAATATAATAGAGACAACAAGTAACCAAGTGTAGTCAAAATACGAATAGATTGGAATAAAAAAAACAAGTACAGTTGTTCAACTATCAAGCATTTCAACATAAAATGTTGTAACGGCCCGACGTGTTGTAGAAACGCATAAGATACTAATTGTTTGGACTTGGCTTGTTTTAAGTGCAAATCCCTCTTTGTAATTATGCAATTCTAACATTCTTGCGAGGTATGAGGTATAAGAATCTAATAATTAAGAAAAGAGTTCAAAAAGGTAAGAAATGCAGGATATGCGGTCGCATTTCAGACATGCGGACCGCATATCATACACAGGCATCGCATACTTGGACAGATTTCTGGGCAAGATTCATGCCAGGAATGCTGTCTGAAATGCGAACCGCAAATTTAACTGCCTGTATCGCATACAGGAACAGAGAACTGGGCAAATTTTATGTCAAAAATGTGGTGAGAAATGCGGACCGCATTTCTAAAATGCGGACCGCAAATCTCACAGTGAAATCGCAGAGTGAGATAGAGTCTTGGGCCAAATGCTGTGTCAAAAAGGCGGTCCAAATACGGACCGCATGTTAAGTTTGCGACCAGAATGCGATCGCATTCTGGACACCTTACATTTTATATTTGTCCCGAATTTTGACCCACTATAAATAGGAACTAGGAACCCTAACATGCAAAAACCCCCATATTTCGTCAGTCACCTCAGAAAAACTCACTAAAACACCCTCAAACCCCAGCAAATCAACCTCCAAATCACCTTGAAAACAAACCCTAACATCTATTACAAGAAACCCCACCCTCTAGCACCAAAGACCCAGCCCACAATTGCTGCAAATCGTACCAAGATTTCAGCTGAGTTAAGGCACCCTACCAAGTTGCAGCTCGTTAGCCTCCATTGTGTCCACCTAAAATCCGTGAGTACCCATAAAATGTTGGGCTTGAGGAATTGTTGGAAATCTATGACACAGGCACCAAATGTTCCGCAGCTCGCCCAGCTAGCTAGGGGTGGGGGTAGAGGTTCTAGAGGTAGAGGTAAAGGTGCTGGAGGTGGAACTCAGGTCGGCAGAGGTAGGGGCCAGCCAGTAGCAGGCCGTCCTAGAGATGTGACTCAGTGTGGTGGGGCTCAGCCCTGATGTTATGCTTTTCCAGCTCGGCCCGAGGCAGAGACTTCAGATGCAATGATTATAGGTACGGTTCTGGTCTGTGATAACGATGCTTCGGCATTATTTGATTCAGGGTCTACCTACTCGTATGTCTCCTCTTATTTTGCACCGTATCTGGCCATGCCTAGTGATTCATTGAGTGTTCCTATTTATGTGTCTACTCCGGTGAGTGACTTCATTGTAGTAGATCGAGTCCATCGTTCCTGTGCTGTAGTGATTGGGGGTCTTGAGACATGTGTAGACTTATTGCTTTTGGACATGGTTGATTTTGATGTCATATTGAGGATGGACTGGTTATAACCTTACCACGCCATCTTGGACTGCCATGCCAAGACTGTGACCTTAGCTTTACCGGGTATTCCCCGTTTGGAGTGGAAAGGGACTCCTGGTCATTCCACCCGTAGCATTATCTTCTATATGAAGGCTCGACGTATGGTCGAGAAGGGGTGTTTGGCTTATCTAGCTCACGTTCGTGATTCCAGTGCTGAGGTCCTCTCTCTTGAGTCTGTGCCCATGGTTCGTGAGTTTCTCGAGGTTTTCCTATCCGACCTTCCGGGGATGCCACCCGATAGGGATATTGACTTTTGCATTGATGTGGCTCCGAGCACTCAACCTATTTCTATTCTGCCGTATCGCATGGCCTCGCCAGAGTTAAAAGAATTAAAGGAGCAGTTGCAAGACTTGCTCGAGAAGGGTTTCATTAGACCCAATGTTTCACCTTGGGGTGCGCCCGTGTTGTTTGTTAAAAAGAAGGACGGGTCAATGAGAATGTGCATCGATTACCGACACTTGAACAAGGTTACAATCAAAAATAAGTACCCATTGCCAAGGATCGATGATTTGTTTGATCATATCCAGGGTGCCAGGGTATTTTCAAAGATTGATTTGAGGTCTGGTTACCATCAATTGAAGATTAGGGCATCCGATGTCCCTACGACAGCTTTTCGCACTCGGTACGGGCATTATGAATTCTTGGTGATGTCCTTCGGGTTTACAAATGCCCCAGCAGCTTTTATGGTCTTGATGAACCGAGTGTTCAGACCTTACCTGGATTCGTTCGTAATAGTTTTCATCGATGACATCCTGGTATATTCCCGCAGCCAGGAGGAGCATGCACAACATCTCAGAGTGGTTCTTCAGACTCTGAGGTATAGTCGGTTGTATGCTAAGTTTTCAAAGTGTGAATTCTGGTTGAGTTCGGTTACATTTCTGGGACATATTGTGTCAGCAGAGGGTATTCAGGTTGATCCAAAAAAGATCGAGGCAGTCAAGAACTGGCCTAGGCCGGCATCAGTTACAGAGATCCGGAGTTTCTTGGGATTGGCAGGATACTATCGTCGGTTTGTGGAGGGGTTTTCATCTATTGCAGCCCCGATGACCAAGTTGACCCAAAAAGGTGCCCAGTTCAGGTGGTCGGATGAGTGTGAGGCGAGCTTTCAGAAGGTCAAGACAGCTTTGACCACGGCACCAGTGTTAGTTTTGCCCACAGGCTCAGGGCCTTACACAGTTTATTGTGATGCCTCTCGTATTGGGCTTGGTGCAGTGTTAATGCAAGAAGGCAAGGTCATTGCCTATGCTTTGAGGTAGTTGAAGATTCACGAGAAGAACTATCCAGTGCATGATTTAGAATTGGCAGCCATAATTCACGCCTTGAAGATTTGGAGGCACTACTTATATGGCGTGCCGTGTGAGGTGTTCACGGATCATAAGAGTCTTCAGTATCTGTTCAAGCAAAAAGGAGCTAAATTTGAGACTGAGGAGGTGGTTGGAGTTGTTAAAGGACTATGATGTCACCATCTTATATCACACGGGAAAGGCCAATGTGGTGGCCGATGCCCTGAGTAGGAAGTCAGCCAGTATGGGCAGTCTTGCTTATATTCCGGTCGGCGAAAGGCCACTTGCTTTGGACGTTCAGACCATAGCCAATCGATTCATGAGATTGGACATTTCTGAGCTTATACGGTCGCTCATTCTTCATTGTTGGAACGAATACGTGATCGACAGTTTGATGATCCCCATTTGTGTGACCTTAGGGACACGGTACAGCAAGGAGGTGCCAAGCAGGTCACCTTAGGTGACGATGGAATTTTGAGATTACAGGGTCGAGTTTGTGTGCCCAATGTAGAGGGACTTCGAGAATTGATTTTGAAAGAGGCCCATAGCTCCAGGTATTCTATTCATCCAGGCGCTGCAAAGATGTACTATGATTTGCGACAGCACTATTGGTGGCGTAGGATGAAGAAGGATATAGTTGCGTACGTGGCTCGATGTTTGGATTGCCAGCAAGTTAAGTGCGAGCATCAGCGACCTGGTGGACAATTCCAGAGAATTGAACTCCCCGAGTGGAAATAGGAATGGATCACTATGGATTTCGTTGTTGGACTTCCGCAGACCCGGAAGAAGTTCGACGCAATTTGGGTCATTGTTGACTGGCTGACCAAGTCAGCACATTTCATCCCAGTGGCAGCCTCCTATTCATCTGAGAGGTTAGCCGAGATTTATATCCGGGAAATTGTTCGCCTTCATGGGGTGCCGGTATCTATTATTTCGGACCGGGGTACGCGGTTCACTTCGTGTTTTTGGAGGGCAGTTCAGCGAGAGTTGGGCACCCAGGTTGAGTTGAGCATAGTGTTTCATCCTCAGATGGACGGACAGTTCGAGCGGACTATACTGATATTGGAGGACATGCTCCGAGCTTGTGTTATTTACTTTGGAGGGTCATGGGACCAGTTCTTGCCATTAGCAGAGTTCGCCTACAATAACAGCTACCAGTCGAGCATTCAGATGGCTCCCTATGAAGCATTACATGGTAGGCGGTGTCGAACTCTGGTTGGGTGGTTTGAGCCGGGAGAGGCTCGGTAGTTAGGCACAGATCTGGTTCAGGAGGCCTTGAGCAAGGTCAAAATCATTCAGGAAAGGCTTCGTACAGCTCAGTCCAGGCAAAAGAGCTATGCGAATCGTAAGGCACGGGATGTGTCTTTCATGGTTGGTGAACAGGTATTACTCCGGGTGTCACCTATGAAAGGCGTGATGAGATTTGGGAAAAGGGGCAAGCTTAGCCCTAGCTTTATTGGTCCGTTCGAAATTCTTGATCGAGTGGGGGAGATAGCTTATAGGCTTGCATTGCCGCCAAGCTTATTAGCCGTGCATCCAGTTTTTCATGTGTCTATGCTCCGAAAATATCACGGCGATCCAACTCACGTTCTAGATTTCAGCACCGTTCAGTTGGACAAGGACTTGTCTTACGAGGAGGAACTGGTAGCCATTCTAGACTGGCAAGTCCGCCAGCTGAGATCGAAGAGTTTTCCTTCTGTTCATGTTCAGTGGAGAGGTCAACCTCCTGAGGCATCGACCTGGGAGTCCGAATCTGATATGCGGAGCAGTTATCCACATCTTTTCCCTGACATAGATACTTCTTTATCCTTTCCGTCTTAGAGGGGGAGAATGTAACGGCCCGACGTGTTGTAGAAACACATAAGATACTAATTGTTAGGACTTGGCTTGTTTTAAGTGCAAATCCCTCTTTGTAATTATGCAATTTTAACATTCTTACGAGGTATGAGGTATAAGAATCTAATAATTAAGAAAAGAGTTCAAAAAGGTAAGAAATGCAGGATATGCGGTCGCATTTCAGACATGCGGACCGCCTATCTTACACAGGCATCGCATACTTGGACAGATTTCTGGGCAAGATTCATGCCAGAAATGCTGTCTGAAATGCGGACCGCATTTCAGGAATGTGGACCGCAAATTTGACTGCCTGTATCATAGACTGGAACAGAGAACTGGGCAAATTTTATATCAAAAATGCGGTGAGAAATGCGAACAGCATTTCTAATATGCGGACCGTAAATCTCACAGTGAAATCGCAGAGTGAGACAGAGTCTTGGGCCAAATGTTGTGTCAGAAATGCGGTCCATATGCGGACCGCATGTTGAGTTTGCGACCAGAATGCGATCGCATTCTGGACACCTGAAATTTTATTTTTGTCCCGAATTTTGACCCACTATAAATAGGAACTAGGAACCCTAACATGCGAAAACCCCCATATTTCGTTAGTCACCTCAGAAAAACTCACTAAAACACCCTCAAACCCCAGCAAATCAACCTCCAAATCACCTTGAAAACAAACCCCAACATCTATTACAAGAAACCCCACCCTCTAACACCAAAGGCCCAGCCCACAATTGCTGCAACTCGTACCAAGATTTCAGCTGAGTTAAGGCACCCTACCAAGTTGCAGCTCGTTAGCCTCCATTGTGTCCGCCTAAAGTTCATGAGCACCCATAAAAGGTTGGGCCTGAGGAATTGTTGGAAATCTAGGAATTTTCGCAAAGCAAGGTAAGTGTTTGTTCTAATCTTAGCTTGAGGGATTAGAAATCGTGTCTTGTTTGCTAATTTGCTCTTTGTTGAGAACATTGTATAGGCATGGTGACGAGTGTCTGTACGTTGGTGTCACGCATGACCGTGGGTCGTGTATGGATGACCATTGTGTGACTATTTTTTTTTTTTGAATTGTTGAATATTATCCTTGATTTGGTATGATGTGTTGCATGGGGAGCGGGTGGCACGCCTGTCACAAGACATTGTGAATTAAGGGCGGGTGGTACGCCTACCACATGGTTGCTACATTTTAATTGTTCCTTTGGTCATGGTCCTAGCCTTCTTCTATTTGGCATAAAGTTGATAGTTGACTAGACTAGTTGAGTAAGAATTGTTAGGAGTCAAAGAGGTCAGTGTCAAATTGTGGGTAGCGTTTTAGAAGTTCGTTAGAAGTTAAGGAGTATAGTGTCACATTAGCAAAGTCGTGTCTAGGGTTAATGAAATGATAATTGGGTTGGGAGGTTAGTAGTAGGATTTTGACTGTATTTGAGTGACATTGATTGAGCTAAATAGGAGTCAAGTTTGGTGTGGTTATAGCTGAATTTCCCCCTGGCTAGGATGATTGTATTGCTGTTATTTGTTCCCTTGCTGGGAAGTTGTTATGCTGATTTGATCCCTTGCCGGGACTTCTTGTGGTTGTTGTGATTATAAAAGTGGGAGCGGGTGGCACGCCTGCCACGAGATATTATGAAAGTGGGAGCGGGTGGTACGCCTACCACAGTATAAATTGTAAGTGGGAGCGAGTGACACGCCTTCCATGAGATATTATGAAAGTGGGAGCGGGTGGTACGCCTACCACAGTATATATTGTAAGTGGGAGCGGGTGGCACGCCTGCCACGGGATGTGATGTATGTGGGAGCGGGTGGCACGCCTGCCACAAGAGGTTATTGTAAGTGGGAACGGGTTGCACGCCTGCAGCAAGAGGTTACTGGAGGAAAAAGGGTGGGTTCTATTTCATTACGTTTGTGTTAAAAGATGAATTGATGTTTTCCTTCTTACTCTTTGATGATTCCTTTTGCTTTATTTGTCTGCCATTCCGATATATGCTTTCTTTTCCCTGTTTAAGTTGTTTATGTATTTTATCTTCTGCTGTAGATACATATATGCTTAAAAATTGCACAGGTTTATCTGGAGTCTGGTCCTAGCCTCGTCACTACCTCGCCGGGGTTAGGCTAGGCACTTACCAGCACATGGGGTCGGTTGTGCTGATACTACACTCTGCACTCTTTTGTGCAGATCTCAGTGCCGCAGGCTACGAACAGTAGGAAGCTTCTATCCTCTAACTTTCAGGCAACCCAAGGTAGTTCTGCAAACGTCCGCGGACCTTGGAGTCCCCTACCCTTTTCTTGTATCTGTTTCTCCTATGTAATCCAGAAACTGCATTTTGTTATATTCTCCAGACCCTGTTTGTAGTACTCTTAAATAGTCTGTGAAACTGTGACAACAGATCTTGGGTAGACCGTTGAGGATAGTTTATCGGCGATAGTTGTGTGAAGTATTAACTTTGTGATTATTTCGCTTGTTGAATTACTGCTTTTCAGTTGATGCAATTGTGATGTAACGAAATCGTAAATAGAAATGTGGTAATTAGTCCGATTGACTGGCTTGCCTAGTTTTCACTAGTAGGCGCCATCACGACGCTCGAGGGTGGAAAATCCGGGTCGTGACAAATGTACAACTAAAATCATACCGAAGTACCACATTTTCGCAAATCCCAAATCACGAATCCTAATCACACGCCATATTTGGCCATCTTTATAGATCACAACCGCACGAAAAATCTTCGTGGTGCACGGACAACTCACGTGCTAATACAATTAACATTAGCCCCACACACTCACGGACAACTCACATGTCCACAGTGATAATGTTTCATATCTGTACGAACAACACACATGCCAACTGTCTGGTCCTCACATAGAAAAGCATGTATACTAGAATATATGTACATGATCAATGGACAAAGATAATAACACATGGGTACGACAAATAAATCAACACAAGAATTACAACAACACAATGAAACGGGAGAACAAGCTCAACAATGAAAGACATAACTAATAATAATGACTTCGAATAAGACTAACTCAACAATGAAATAGATAACATGTAGCAACGACTTCAAGTAAGAATATCTCAACAATGTAAGAGGTAACATGTAATAATTGCTTCGAATAAGAATAAATCATCTATGGAAGAGATAACGTGAAAATGAAACAGGAAACAATTTCAATAAAAGCATATAAGAGTAAATTTGGCGATAAAGATAAAACATGGACTAAAAACTTCAATTAGAGTATGGGAGAGTAGATTCAATAATGAATGGCATCACATGTTGTAACAAGTTCAACTAAGTGCATGGAAGAAGTCTAGAAGTCTACACCAGTCAAGAGACCACATAAAGCCCGTATACACACTCGTCACCTTGTGTACACGTCTTCCACTTAATACAAATAACACAATCAAATCAATACCTAAGGGTAGTTCTCCCACACAAAGTTAGTAAAGACACTTACCTCAACTAGGCCAAATCATCATTCAAAAATAGCTTTTCCTTTGCAATTCGCCTCCGCTCGGCTCAAATCTAAGCAAATCGATTTGACAATACCAAATAATGCAAGAGAAACAAATTCTAATAAGCAAAGCTATAATCTTTATACAATTTCCAAAACTACCCATAACCCAACGAGTCCACATATGTATTTTGTTTTCGAATCTGAGTCAAATTCGACTCTCAAAACTCAAATCTACAATAATAAAGACTTTGACTAAAATCCGCATTTTTCCTGTTTGACTCTCATAAATTTGATGTTAAATTTAAGATATAATCATGAAATATAGTTGGAAGTTGAATATAATGACTTACCCAATGTTTGTAGATGAAAATCACTCTTCGAAATCGCCTCCTACCCAGTCTAAGGTTCAAAGATACGAAAATAAGACTAAATCCCATAATTTAACCCTTATGTTCAGCTGCAGAAGTCGCATTTGCGACCCAGGGTTCGCAAATGAAACAACATAAGCGACCCTTTGTTTGCAAAACAAAACACTGATAAGTTCCCACAAACGTCGCAAAGGCGACAAAATCTTCGGAAATGCTAAGTATGGTCGAATCACAAAAGCGACTGAAAGCTCACAAATGCAAACTAGCCACTGCTTAGGAATTATCGCAAATGAGACTAAAGATTCGCAAAAGCGACATCACAATGCGGAGCCCTATAGCAAATGCGATAATAGCGATGTCACGACCCAAGCCGGAGGGCCGCGACTGGCACCCGGGCCCTACCTGCCGAGTGCCGACATACATCTTATCTAACATTTCTTATTATCTGTAAAGGCCAACGAGATCAGTATAAACAGTAGAAAAGAATTCTAATCAACCAAGCGGGTAATACCATAAACATATATACCATAGCCGACAAGGCTGTCATGAAAGACTATACAATAAAAATTAATTTACCGACAAGGCAACCCCAACTATATGTGAACCGACACATGTCAATGAGCCTCTAAAGAACATAAGTGCTGCAAACTTTGCCAGAACAGGGCCCCGACATACCCATAATGCCTATAACAAAAAATATGCATACCAAGACCACGACCAGTTCGGAGAAGGGACCTCGCCAACAACTGCAGAACTGACTGCCTATTGTCGTGGAGGAGCTTCGTCTACCTGTCTATCAGGACCTGCAGCACGATATGCAGCATCCACAAAAAAAAAGTTATCAGTACGAATAAAGTACTGCGTATGTAAGAAGAAAGCATAATGTAACAATAATATGTATTGGGGCACGGAATATACACCTTGTAGCATCTGAGTGACTCTGAGGGCGATGAAAATATACGTATCGTAACATCTGAGTTCCTCTGAGGGCGACTAATCATGAAATGCCTGATGTGTATACATATAAGATTTCCGCTATTTATAAGATTTCCCATAAGTCATAATAGCTAACAACCATAACATCAACTAAAACTGTAGCTATACCAATCAAGCAGTCAAATAGTGGCAAGTTCCCGAGGCTTTATCCAATGGTGTACTCGACACCCCTCCTCCTTTTAACAATAGTCAAGCTCTACACGAGCTTCTGCACCACCACCAATTTCCATATCGTAAGGAAAGAGTCCATAACCTATTTATGTAATTACTATGACTTGAACTCCTCCCATGCGTTTCCCAAGAATAGCATGCCTTAAAACAATAGCATGCCTTAAAAATTAAACTTACCTTAATTGGATGGATGAAAATATGGAGAGTCGTACATAGAAGAGAGCTTCGTGCCCTTCAGTGCTCTGGAACAGTAAACGGTCAAGATGGAGTTCCTTTACCTAATTGTTGGAGCAAATTGTGTCTCTGACGATTTCCTCCTTTCCCCAATAATACCGTGTCTTAACATTCTATCTTAAGCACTTTCTTTTATAGACGTTAAGGTCGGCGGAATATCTACCGTGACCGTCTATTGCAAAAATCCCATTCTTAGTGTAGAAGGGCTCACGGTCATTGGACATTTTTATTGAAAGGATTTATCCTCCACTAATCTTCAATTTAAGCAAAGCACTGTCACCTGCCACGTGGTATTAAAAAGTCTCTCCAGTACCTTACTTTGTCTACTTGATAAAGATAAAATACTTCTTCCAATGAGCACACGTGGCTAATATAATTTACAAACTTATCTAACCTTTACAAAATGGTTATCAAATTAACAGGGTCTCGGTTCAACCCTCGGTCTGAAATTGGTGTCAATAATACCATCGAAAATGACCTCTATTTTGGGCCCGATATTGGCCTCGGTTTTGGCCTCGATTTTGTACCTTGATATGGCCTCGATTTGGACCTCAATATTGGCCTTGATTTGGAACTCGATATTGGTCTCGGAATCGACCTCGATTCCATCCTCGGTCTAAGGTCTCGGAATCTACATCAATTTGGTCCGTGGTTTGAGACCTCTAAATCGACCTCGATTTGAGACCTCGGGTGAATTCTCGATTTTAAGCTTCGAGAGGACCTTAGTTTTAACCTCGAGAGCACCCTCGATTTTGACTTGAATTTCATCCTCGGGTTTGACTTCGATTTCACCCTCAGTTTTGGACCCTCGGTTTGGACCCTTGGTTTTGACCTCGATTGAGCCCTCGGTTTTTGACCTCGATTCTTTTTTTTTTTCTGGTCTAGGCTCATTATTTCTCAAAAGGTGCGGTATGTTACATCCTTCCCCCCTCAGGAACATCCGTCCTTGAATTTAAGGGTTTATGGGGGGTCTCATAGAGATGTTTCACCTTCAAATGCGTCTTGCGCTCTCCCGGCATCCTCGTTATTTTCAATCTGCAACAGGTAAGGGTAATTAGACTTCATCTCATCTTCTTCTTCGCATGTCATTTCTTCCGTATTCTTACTCCTCCATAATACTTTAATGGAAGCTACACCGTTTGTTCTTAGCTTGGGGACATGTCGGTCTAATATAGCTACTGGCATTTCTTCATATGACAGATCCTCCGTAACTTGCACACCTTTTATAGGGACGACCCGAGAAGGGTCTTTAGTACATTTCCTCAAAATAGATACATGGAATACTGGGTGGACAAATTCTTATTCAGATGGCAAATCTAGCTCATACGCAACCTGTTCCATTCATCGAAGAATTTTGTACGGCCCGATATACCGCGGATTTAATTTACCCTTGTTCCCAAAGCGCATAACACCCTTCATCGGCTAGATCATTAGGAAAACCCAATCATCAACCTCAAATTCTAGGTCATGATGTCGGACATAGGAATAAGATTTTTTCCAGCTTTGTGCCATCTTTAGTCGCTCTTGTATCACTTTCACCTCCTCTATGGCTTGGTGAATCAAATATGGCCCATATAATTCTGTCTCATCGACTTCGAACCATCTAACTGGTGATCTACATCTCCTCCCGTATAGTGCCTCGTACGGGGCCATTTTAATACCTGAATGGTAGCTATTATTGTAGGAGAATTATATGAGTGCCAGATGATCTTCCCAGGTCCCCTTGAAATCTAAAACACATGCTCGTAGCATATCTTCAATTGTCTGAATGGCACGTTCAGCCTATCCCTCAGTCTGCGGATGGAATGTCGTGTTGAGATTCACTTGTGTGCCTAAACCCTTCTGAAAGGACCTCCAAAAGTTAGCCGTAAATTGAGCTTCTCGGTCTGATATAATAGACACCGGCATACCATGAAGCCTAACAATCTCCTTGATATACAGCTTCGCATAATCTTCAGCTTTGTAAGTTGTCTTAGCTGGCAGAAAATGGGCACATTTTGTAAGTCGATCAACTACCACCCAAATGGAGTCAAACTTATGATAAGAGCGAGGTAACCCAACAATGAAGTCCATATTAATCACCTCTCATTTCCAGGTTGGAATTTATATATTCTGAATCAATCCATCGGGTTTCTGATGCACACTCTTTATTTGTTGACAATTAGGGCACTGGACTACAAATTCTGCAATAGGCTTGTTCATGTTATCCCACCAATACTGCTCCTTGATGTCATGATACATCTTGGTCGAATCGGGATGGATGGAATATCGGGACTGATGGATCTCAATCATAATCTTCTCTTGCAATCCTGTCACATTAGGCACACATAATAGGCCCTAGTATCTTAGCGTCCCATCTCCTCCGATCTCGAAAGCTGAAATTTTACCTTGCTGAATGCTCTCTCTCAATCGTACCAAGGTAGGATCTTCATATTGCCGTGCTTTTACCTCGGTTACCAAAAATGATTCTGACGTATTCTGTATAGTAATACCTCCGTCATTAGAGTCTAACAATCTAATTCTCCTATTGGTTAGCTGATGAAGCTCTTTAGTCAGCCCCCTGTCTACTTGCCTCAATGTGTAATAGGCTTCCCATTGACTTACGATTGAGAACGTCTGCCACAACATTGTCTTTACCAGGATGGTACAATATAATGACGTCGTAATCATTCAGTAATTCAAGCCAACGCCGCTGTCTCAAATTCAACTCCTTCCGCTTGAAATTATATCTTAATCTTTTATGATCTATGTAGATATCAACATGGACACCGTATAAGTAGTGCCACCATATCATCAAAGCGTACAACACTGCAGCCATTTCTAAATCATGAGTCGGATATTTATTTTCATGCTTCTTTAATTGTCTCGATGCATAGGCAATCACCTTCCCACATTGCATCAATACGCACCCAAACCTACACCTAAAGCATCACAATATACCATATACCCTTCTGTTACTTCTAGGAGAGTAAGCATTGGTGCGGAGGTCAACCGATTCTTTAGCTCCTGGAAACTGCGTTCACAAGCGTCAGACCATTGGAACTTGGTAGCTTTCCGCGTCAACTTTGTCAATGGTGCTGATATAGAGGAAAACCCTTCTACAAACCTCCTATAATGTCCTGCTAGCCCTAGAAAACTGCGGACTTCTGTTGGTGTTGTAGGTCTTGGCCAATTTTTCACTGCATCGATCTTTTGAGTGTCAACACTAATACCCTCGTCAGATATCACATGGCCAAGCAATGCTACTGAGTTTATCCAGAATTCACATTTGGAAAGCTTCGCATACAACTTACAATCCTGAAGGGTCTGTAATAGTATCCGCAAGTTGCCCGTATGTTCTGTCTCTGAACAAGAACACACTAGAATGCCATCAATGAATATAATCACGAACACATTGAGATAGGGCCTGAATACACTATTCATAAGATCCATAAAAGTTGCTAGGGCATTTGTTAGCCCGAACGACATTTAAAAGAACTCAAAATGCCCATATCTTATTCGGAAGGCTGTTTTTGGAATATCCTTCTCCTTGACCCTCACCTGATGATACCTTGAACGTAAGTCAATCTTCGAGAAACACTTGGCACCCCGGAGTTGGTCAAATAGGTCGTCAATCCTTGGAAGTGGATATATGTTCTTTATAGTAAACTTATTCAACTTTTGATAATCGATACACATCCTTAACGACCCATCCTTCTTCCGTACGAGCACGACTGGCACACCCCATGGTGAAGTGCTAGGCCCAATGAAGCCCTTATCTAGCAAGTCCTTCAATTGCGCCTTCAACTCTCACAACTCGGCTGGAGCCATCCAGTATGGGGGAGTAGGGATCGGTTGAGTGTCAGGCAACACATCAATGCTAAATTCAATCTCCCTTTTAGGAGGAAGACCAAGGAGTTCATCTGGGAAAACATTTGGAAATTCATTGACCACGAGGATTGGTTGTAAAGTGGGCAGCTTTGGGTCCGAATCCCTAACGCGAACGAGATGATAAATGTAACCTTTTGAGATCATCTTCCTTGCATTAAGTTAGGAAATAAACCTACCTTTTGATGTAGAAATGTTCCCATTCTATTCGATGACGGGTTCACCAAGAAATAGAAACCTAACAACCTTCGTACGACAATCAATTTTGCATAGCATGAGGCCAACCAGTCCATTCCCATTATCACATTGAAATCAACCATTTCTATGTCACGACCCAAACTGGAGGGCCATGACTAGCACCCGACCATACTTGCCGAGCACCAACGTACATTTTATCTAATATTCTTTATTATCTTTTAGGGCTGACGAGATCAATATAAATGGTAGACATGGATCATGGACAACCAACAATAAAATATGACGGCATAACATACACAACATGGAAGGTACGAGCTACCACGCTACCATGAAAGACTATACAACAAAAACTAGCCAACAAGGCATACCAAATTATACACGAGTCGACACCTGTCTATGAGCCTCTAAAGGAACATAAGTACTGCAACAGAGCCGGAACAGGGTCCCGACATACCCATAATGTCTATAACCAAAATGCATACCCAGACCACGACAATTCTGGAGAAGGGATCTCGCCAATCACATCTAAACTGGACAGCTTATTGTGGTGGGGGAGCTGCACCTGCCTATCTATCAGGACCTGCAGCATGACATGCAGCGTCCACAAATAAAAGGACGTCAGTACGAATAAAGTACTGAGTATGTAAGGCAGGGAACCATAAGTGCGAACAGTAATGTAAGCAGGGATATAGAATATACAACCTGTAGCATCTGGGTACCTCTGAGGGCTACTGATATGCAATGCATGATACATATGCATATATACATAAACTTTTAAAACATACGCCTCTGTGGGCATCATCATCATCAAATCATACCCGGCCGTAATAGGCGTGGTAAAAACGTACCCGACCATCATAAGGCTCGGTAGAATCGTATCCGACCACGTGGAGCTTGGTAAAACCCAACTGATCAGTGGTTGCACAATAGGTGTCGTACCTGGCCGACTATAGCGCGGCTCGGTAGAGTAAAATAGATACATATATATAATGCATGCTCGACTCATGAAAATACGTTCTAAGCCCTTTGGATTGACGTAAGGTTGGTATCCTCTGTACACGTTATTAGGACTACCTCATCACCATGAACCTTATAAGAATTAGGAAGTACCAATAACATTGAAAACATAAGAACAGAATAAGCAACATCAACGTCAATCGTTCCATAAGAGGGGAAACAATGTAAGTACTGCTAGCTTCTAAGAGTAGAGTTTCTTTGGAAGCTCGTTGATTACATCATGTATCATCGGAGTCATGCAAAAGAAGGAAAGGATAGCCTCACACACCTTGTATATACTGCCCCAATCTCAAGCTATGCAACTGTCACAACTCCTTAGTTTACAATAAGAGAAACGATACTATCGTTATCATTTAAGCGTCATAACTATTATGTATCGACCACAACCTATTTTACGATGAAACGGACAACACCTCCCCTATATATATGACTTCACAAATTCAAAAAATCACCAAACAGCCCAAAAAATATCAATAATAATCATATAGCCTCCCAAAACAGTCCACGCACAAGCTAATCACTTCATACATACGATGGCCACCGTAGTCGTGTCAAACCACCCGAAAATGTTACGAAGAACTATCAGTCCACAACCCTAAATCTATATGGTGTTTCTCCAAACCCCTCTTCCTCCAAAACTCCACAAAACAGTATTAAAACACATAGCCCAACAGCAACACAAAACAGTCCACAAAACAGTCCGGAACAAGTGAATAGCTCGAACTCACAGCTTCCGATCACCGTCCCGTGAGTCCTTACATGTATAGAAAGAATTACCATGAATTAACAGGAGAAAAAAAGTATGAAAGAGAGCAGTAAACTTACCTTACTTGTTGGATAACTCAGCCCTTTCCTTGGTTCTTCAAACTCTAGATTTCACCCCCAATTAGAACTTGAAAGAGAGGAAAAATCGATTAGGGTTGGTGTGGGATCTTTGGGGAGGGGTTGTAGGGGTTCAAATTGGTTTTGAAGGTCTGAAATAAGGGTGAAATAACTGATTTAATTATCCCTTAAAAGTCCTCTCTTGGCCGACTTTGGAACTTTTAATTTTGTCCTCTAATTTTGGCAATTAGGTGATGCACCTACTTGTCACCTACCAATCTGCGCAGGTCTGTGGAAATACAATTATCTATATACTACGAGATCTTATTAATAAATGGTTTAATGCATTGGAAACTAGACTCATAATTTGATAGGTAGATCACCCCGTAATTCCTTGTAAATTGGGAGAAAAGCTTAGAAAGATTTGACCTAATGTTTAAGTAAAATTATGAACCTAAGTTGTGACAACTTTTGTCGACTTTTGTTTCATAACTCGTTTGACATCAAGACTTATGATACAGATATTATATGATTCAAATACCTTAAAAAAGACCTCTTGAGTGTATTAAGCACCTCTAGGTTTACCCGAAAATATGAGTTACAACATCCTTGATTCGTTTGACTCCTAATACTTGTAATCACCTTTGTACACCCTTATATCACTTAAGACCAATAGGATTAACTTCTTATCATCTCAAAGATAATTACTTCTTGGATTTATGTTAAATAACATATGGCATGAACTAACACGTGTGGATATGGGTTGTAACACCTGATGTCGTCTCTTTCTTCATTTTTGCACAGACCACGACCCAAATAATACCATAAACATACCCTTAAACTCCCTACAAGGATTTAAAAGAAGATTAACATGTCGGGTACGAAATCAAGAAGTGATAACATTAGAACGATCTCTACGACGCAAGTATCATTATACCGCCTCTCGTTTGCTTTGTAGTTTGTGTTTTGGAAGGTACTTCATAGTTAAGAAAATGCCTAATTACTGTATTGAACCTTTTAAATATCAAGGAAGGTTGATAAATTCATTTCATAATAGTTAGACCTCACGAGACAGTGATCGAAAGCCGTGAGTTTGATTTATTTCAATTTTACTGGACTATTTTGTAGTCCACCCGTGTTGGCGTATTGTGTTGCTGATTTATGGAGTTTGGAAGGAGAAAGGGTGTGGAGAAACGCCACATGTGGTAGCGTAGTGGGTTGGTCGCTCGTTGTTGCAATTTCAGGTTAATTGATAACTTGTTGATTGGGTGTGTTATGGTATATTTGGGTTTTTTATGGTATTAAAGGTTTCGAATTGTATTTAGGTTTTTTTTGAGTTGCTGGTCATATTGTGTTGTTTTCTCGCCTATATTAGGCTTGAGGGAGCAGTAAAATAAGGGGAAATGCTGTCTGTTTTATCTTAGAATCGAGTTATCGTTTAAGATACGTGGTATACTAGCGCCATCTAAGTTGTACATGTATTTCTTTGTTATAGGGTTGGCGTGCTAGTTGTAATAAGCTTGTTGTTTAGTTGAATTGACGACTTGAGGTATGTTAAGGCTATCCCTTCTTTCCTTTTTGGCATGAACCATATGATACAAACAAAATAAGAAAACGTGCAACATTTACAAATGACTCTATTCATGGAAGTACAAAGGGTGCCTATGTTCTTGATTCCCCATGCGTCCTATTATTATATCGTCTGTTCATGGGTCTCAGAAAATAGGTAAGGTGATAAAGTTTATTTCATGATATTAAACAAAGGCATATTGATCTTATGACATTCTGAGAAATCCCATTGAATTACTTCATTATGCATTGCATTCATTTATACATGTACATTGACCCATGACCATATGGCATCATATATGCGTATATTATATGTATATAAGGTATGGGGAAAGGTTGCAGTGATATATACGCACCGCCACATAATCAGCTGGTATACGTTGATGATTTCTCCCACTAAGGCCGAGATGATATGATTGGATGCTCTCAGAGACTTGATGGTGTTATGTACGCATTATACCCATGCATAATATTATTTATACGCATATGCATGACATTATAAATGTTTCATGATTCACAAAGCTATTCATACTTACAGGTTATGTCCTTTACTCCATGTTTCTTTCATGTCTTTTATATACTACTTTTCATGTCTTACGTACTCAATACTTTATTCGTACTGACGTCCCTTTTGACCGGGGATGCTGCTTTTCATGCCCGCATGTCCCGATAGACAGGTTGAGAGTCCTCTTAGTGGGTTATCAGCTCAGCGAAAGGTGTTGGCGCACTCCACCTGCTCTAGAGTTGCCTATTTGGTTAGTATGCTTTGGACATGTACTTATTGGTATGGAGGGGCCCTGTCCTAGCCTTTATGACGTTTATGAATTCTTAGAGACTTGTAAAAATATATCATGTATATGGATGATTGTATGCCTTGTCGGCCTTTGTTTTGAGTGTACAAATGACCAATTCGGTCTTATAGGCTCGTATGTCACATGTATAAGTTTGTATACCATGTTGGGTCGTCCTATGTCAAGTATTCTCTTTTGTTTGATTCCGGTTATCAAATGACAACCTTTCTGGCTCATTTACCCATGATAGTATTATAAGAAGGATACATTATATTGGTACTCGGTTGAGTTACGCATCGGGTGCCCATCGCGGCCTTTCGATTTGGGTCGTGACATTCATGAATCTATATTCGATTTTAGCATTTGGATTGTGAATTTGAAAGAAAAATTGCGGTTTTTTATCTAATCTTTCCTAAAAGTTAATTTTTGAGTTTTAAACATAAATTTGGAGTCGGAATTAAATGAAATAGTATGGTTGAACTCGTAATTGAATAGGTTGTTGGAACCTCTATGTTTTTTCGAGTTCCGAGGTGCGGGCGCGGATTTGACTTTTTGATTGACTTTGAATAAATATGTAAAGATTCGACCTTTATCAATTGGGATTGTTTCCGTAGGCACTATTTGATGTTTTGAGTTGCTTTGGGATAGTTTTGAGCCGTTTGGATGTTGATAGGCACGAGATGGCATTATACCAAATTGTTTGTCTTGCTCGGTATTGGATTTGTCTTGTTCGAGGTAAGTAACATATCTAACCATGGATCTGAGGGTATTTAACCTTGGGAACTATGTTATAAGAGATGAATTGTGGTGACGCACATGCTAGGTGACGAGCGTGTGGGAGTGCACCGGGTAATCAAGATATAAGTTGACTATTAGACTATGATTGGATTTGTTTTGCTGTTATATCTTATTCTATCTGTGTAATTCATACTTGATAGAGTAAATGAGTTGTGATTCATTTTTTAAATCATGTTTAGGCTATGTGCTTATTAGGTTGAGACTTAATGAGGCTATTTATGTTGTTTTGAGTTATCTGCTCTAACTTTAATTATATACTTAGTCATGATTCTTAATTTACATATCATATCTCAGTCGCTTTTCATCATTCATTGTCACATCACATGTTATCATTCTTTGGGTGGAGTGGTACAGGATTGTGAGCCCTTGAGATTTGAGAGATTGATGACTGAGGTGGGCCTGAGAGCCGAGTTGTGAGTGTTATTGTGGATCAGGCTACGCGCCACAGCAGGCTGTATTGGCTTTGTATCTATTATTATTATTATTGTGGATCGGGCCACATGCCGCAACAGGCCTTGTTGGCTTATTTATTATTGTTGATCGAGTTGCACACCGGAGCAGGCCTTATAGGCTTTTGATTAGTTCTTGGGCAGGATCCGCCTCTTCGGAGTCAGGCATACCAGCAGTGAGCACATGCACAGTGACATATATATATATATATATATATATATATATATATATATATATATATATATATATACGTACTTCGGTGAGGGGTTTATGAGCTAGGCACCCATACAATGCTGATTGTTTGCGTGTGTGTGATGAGGTGGGCATTTGAGACAGACATCTTGAGTATGTCGAGGGTGAGAGTACCTGGGGATATCACTATGAGATTCATTCATTTGAAATGCATACTTGGCATATATGCATTGAGATGCATTTTTTCTCGTGCTAGACGGTAGTGTGACATTCATGATTTGACATGTAGGCATAGAGATGTATATTCCTCATACTAAACAGTGTACGGTTATTGATGACTTGACATGTATATTGATGCGTAGGCATAGAGATGTACTTTCCTCATGCTAATTGGTAAATAGAAATTCTTATCTGGTGTTGTAAATTTAAAAGACAGTTATTTGAAAAACTCATGATTTGTTGATTTTCAGTTGTAATATCTAGACTTGATTGTTATACTAGTAAAACATGTCTACTTTTCTGTAACTGTGAAAGAACTAAGCATAATATCTTTTGAGTTATTGCTTGTACTACTTTCATTATGTCGTTATGAGTTAATTTTTGTTATTGGTGTGGGACACGGACCTCCTTCTGATTCTGTCACAACTTTCAACCTAAGATTAGGTTTGTTACTTATTGAGCACACGAGGTCGTTTGTACTCATACTAATCTTCTGCACCTTGCGTGCAGATTTTAGAGCTGATGTTGTTGTGTATGGCGGGAGCTGGCATTAACGATGTACATGCGTTCCGGTTATAGCTGCCTCTTGTTCTTGGTAGCCTTAGATTTATAAATCTGTTTATATATATATTTTGAACAGATGATGTATTTGTTTCATACCAACTTTGCAAATTCTATGTCTTAGATGCTCGTGATTTGTACTACCAATCCTTGGGATTTTGTATAGAAAGCTCAGTTATTTTATGTATTGATTCCTGTTACCCTATTTGAGTTGTGTTGTCTATCATTTGGCTTATCTAGCGAGTTGGGTTAGGTGCCATCACGACTAGCTCTATTTTAGGTTGTGACATGAGCTCGTATCAGAGCTTTAGGCTTATAGGTTCTGCGAGTCATGAACAAGTGTCTAGCGGAGTCTTGCTGATCGGTATGATGACATCCATACCTATCTTCGAGAGGCTACAGGGCATCTAGGATACACTTCCCATCTTTCATTCCTTATCGTGTGACACAGATCCAGCTTGAAGCGTATCTCTTTGAATTCCTTCCACTCACTCGTACCTTATGTAAGCGCTTGGTGTCGGCTGTGCATCGACGGCTTATGGATTGCATTGATGAGATGCGAGATGCGTTTGCTATGTTTTGGTGATGGCCAATTCTGGCGGACTTGAGGCCATATTTGACCATAGCTTGACCTCGTGATTCCAGTTGCATGAGCATGTGCGTTTGGACTTATATGTCCGATAGTATCCCTAGGAGTGGGATTTATGGCTCGGTGAGTGGTTGGATAGCTATATGATGATTATGAGGTGACGGCAGGATGTGTTTAGGTGGCTTTAATGTGACGAGAAGGGTTGCTTGTGATGTGAAAAGGACTATTGGATGCTTGATCCTTGTCTTGATGTGTTGTACAGTCTCAAGTTATGAGCCTATTAGGGGATCTTTCATGTTTTCGTTATGGGGCGAAGTAGATTCATATGTCTTGTTGGCGAGTTTAGACTCGGGAAGATTTAGTGATTGCATGATAGTTGTGGCCATGGTAGCGCATGGTGAAATGCCAATTTGAGGCTAAGCAGGTGGGTTATCTCGTGAGGGGTGGTCCGCGAATGTGTGACCCTTATGACGTTGTGTGGAGAGTTTCTTTCTACCAGTGGGTTATATGTGTTGCGATATGAGTTTGGATCGGTTGAGGAAGTCGACTTGTCTGTCACGAAGATGAATGCGAGCTTAGCAGATGATTTGAGGTATTTATATTGTTTGTGTTGCATGAGCTTATGAATGCTTTAGTTGAATCTTAGTGCAGGATTATGACAGCAATTGAGTATGGGTATTGTGAGCTATCGGATGATTTGTTCTAGGACTTTGAGCCAAGTGGGAGAGTCTGCAATCAACGGTTTGATTGCATGGTTATGTGTTGTATTAGTTTCGATTTGAGGCATGTTTGAGGATCTGTTATGACTTAAAGAAGTTGGCTATTAGGATGACTCGGGTAAGCAAGTTTCTAGATGCATGATGACTTGCACCTTATGGATATATGGAAGACTTGTAATGGTTTAGGTTTGATGTTCGTGATGGATGTAATGTACTAAGAAAATGGATTCACTACTTCTTTGGGTGCTGGTGTGCAAATGGAGCACAGACCTTTCGACTTGTTTTGGCGGTGTATTTGATATTTGAATAGAGTGGATGACTCTCGAGAAGGTTCAAAAGAGTTTAAGATTCATATGTGGCATTTGAGAATTTTTTGAATTTGTATATGGATAGAATCTGATATTTGCTTTGGGTGGTGTCAAGACTCGTGGTATTTCTGTATCAATATAATTTAACATTTTTGTATCAGAGAGGTTAAGGAAATAGCTTAAGATTCATAAAAAGTCTTCTCATTGTGGATATCTCGGCTGTAGTGTTTTGAGTTCTTAAAAGGGGAATACAATGGCTTTTGGGCTTTAAGGCGACGTGATTTCATGTTAGGATCTCGTATGGCGAGTTTTGGTTGATGATCGTGGTATCATGGCAAGGAGAAGTGTGAAGACGAAGGCAATTCAGAGGAAACTCAGAGTGAAGGGGACAACTTGGTAGTAGTTTGGATCAGTATGCGAATCGTATGCTAAGTTCTTTTGGTTCTTATGATGTGGTGAGGCTTTATAGGTGTTTTGTGGAAATACTCTTGGTTTTGGACACCTGCGTGGCTGGATTAAGTTAGAGGGATTTGGTTTTGATGGCTTGGTTATGTGCACGTGGGTTTCAAAGTGGTCTATATAATTTCTGCCACGATTTGATGGATATTTTCTACCAGCATGAGAAGTATGTTGCATATTGTGGTGTTATCCTAGATGGAATCAAGTGGAAGATTTCTGACTGATCGAGTGTGTATTCTACTGGTGACTCAGTGTTGATAATGTGTTTGTTGTGTTTTCATATGATGTCATGATATATGTGGTGTGTCGTGTGGGATTGAGATTTTCATGTACAAGGTGGCAGTTCAGTTTGGAGGGAAGGTCACCAATTTTAGACAGCATGGATGGTCTTAGATGTTTAGATGAATGTTATTACTACTTAGTATTACCTGAGAAGGGAGCGCACTTCAGAAGGCGCCTTGTGTTTTTACTTATAGATGCTTCATTGGTATTGCGGTACTCGCCTAATTAATCGACTGCTAGTATTCAGATTTTGCTTTGCGGCCTGGGAGAATAATAGAAGTATTTCTCATGGAATGTTTGTGTATGAGAGATGTCTTCGTCATTCAAGTGGTGGAGTTGGAATAGGCTCTGTTGATTCATGTGTTATTTGTATTTGGAGATTGCGAGTTCTTAAAAGCAAATTGTTTCATGGTTGTAGACTGTAAATATGTGGCCAAAGTTAGACATATGGTAGTATGTGTTATGGTATGGTCATTATGAACGTTTGGAGGGTTATTTATCTAATTGTGGATGACAAATGTTTATTTGGAGGCCCATTGGTAGGCCTAATTAGGATGTGTATTCTACACCGGGTCAGATTTCTTGACTCAGCATTATTATTATTGAGGGGCATGTCATTCAGTTGAAGTTGAGCATGTTTGTAAGGCCCCGTAAATATGTTACCTAAAACCCAGGATTTCATAGCGTCGAAGTAGGCTAATTTTTGGTAGAAGAAGATATTTTTGCGGCCAACTATGCTGCCGCAGAATCACTTTGTGGACCGCTAAATGGCCACAAATTGAAGCAGAAAACTGGGCAAGTTTGGGTGATGTCGTAGGTCACGATGCGATTGCAAAATTCATTTCGCAGGCTGCATATCGGCGGTAGAACCAGCATGGAATTTGATGGAGGGAGGTTCTACGGCACATTATGCGACCGCATAATAGGTCTACGACCGCATAATGGCCGCAGAGTGGGGCAGAATTGCCTAGTTCCGGAGGGCCATTTCGCGACCCATTTCATGGACCGCAGATCTGTGACGGGGCACCTTTTTTTCTAATTTTTTTACCCGACCCTATTTCGATATGTTAGAGTAAAGGACCATTTCTGAAGCAAAAACATACATTCTAGAGAGAGGGAGTGCCAAGGAGTTTGGGGGGGGGGAGTTCCTAAGCTCATCATCCATCAATTCTTGCTCAAAAATGAAGAAATTATAAGAAGAATTCACTAGGTCTTCATCCTAGGGTAAGTTTCTACTCCATAGCCCTCAATTTCGTGATTCTTATTGAAAATAGGTAATAAGCCAAGCAATTCTTGGGTATGGGAGTTGTTTATTTTTACATGTATGTACTATCAAGGGTTGGGGAAAGAATGTTTAGATAAATTGGGTAGACTTTGGGTAGTGGGATGGAGGAATCCACCATAGGAGGACCTTGAAATCATAACACCCACCTAGTGTTTGACAAAATGCTCAAATGAGTTGGAACCATAAACTCTCTCCTAATATGTGTTCAATTTTGCTATATTTCTAAATAGATCGAAGATTCTAAGAATTCCGGGACATTGTAGTAATTTAAAAAGTTCGAGGCAAGGTATGTTGTCTAAACTCCTCTCTTATAATTGAATTCCCACGATGATCTTGTAAGTTCCGAGTTGTCCATTATGAATTGACTTTTCTGAATAAGTTTGGCGTCGGATTATGTATATATATATATGAATATGTTCAAATGTGTTCCGGAATATGCTTATTAAATTGTGCTATTCTTCGGGAGAGTATTCGAAGTATGAGTATGTATTAAAATGTTGTGACTTCAAGTCAAGTCCAAAATGAAAGTGATCACATCAAATTGTATAAGAGATCGTATATGCCTAAGACCCTAATTTGCTCAAGTATGTGTTTGAAGTCTTAATTTGAAAAGCCTTGTTGTTTATTATCCATGATAATGATTTAAAATGGAAAAGTGAGCTTGAATTATGAAGTACGACCAATATGCCAAGAATGATATTGCTTTATGGCCAATAATGACAATAAAATGAATAACATATAACAGAATATGATTTGAGTGGTAAATAATTTTAATAATAAATGCTTTGGAAGTATCGTTTAGCCACCGAGGAAGGGTAGGTCGGAACAACCTAACCCCGAAACTACACGTGCCTGTGTAGGAGTGATTGAGGGGTAAATCCATGTGTTAATGTGATGAGACTGTTTCCCCTTATATGGGTTGAGATTGGTGTGTTGAGATGTTTTCCGCTTAAACAGGATGAGATTATTGCTAGCAAGATGTAATGTGATGTCAACCCACACGGCATTGTAGTGAGACAACTTAGCCGATCGGGCTGAGATCAGATGCATATGCCGCGCACATGGTGGTATCGTGAGTGTATGTCTCGGGATGAGACGGCTTAGCCAGTCAGGCTGAGATCAGACTCCCTGCTAAAATACGGTGGTATATCGGTGCTAAAGATCTCCCAACTTAAATTATCGAAACCTACTTTAAATTTACGTTTCCCCTAATTTGACACATTGATACCGTTTGAGTCTCTTATTGATATCATGTTTTATTCTCCGTTTACTGTTGCTAGTTCTACTGAGAGGGTGTTTAGTTTTACATACTAGTACTATTCCATACGTACAAACATCCCTTTTGCCGGGTGCGCTGCATCTTTAATGGATGTAGGTGGTTCCATAGCAGGTGGTATTGATCAGTGATAGCAGCACACCCTCTCATCAGCTGATTTGGTGAGCCCCACTTCATTTCGAGGTCCTGTATCTCCTATCCTTTGTACATAGCATTTTGAGGTATAGCTTGGGCCTTGTTGCCGGCATTGTTATAGCACTGTTTTGTTCCTGTTAGAGGCTCCGTAGACATAGTGTGGGTTGTATCTATTTTTGGAGAAGTCAAAACTAAAAGTGTTGTAATTGTATCATCTATTCTACTTTAACCATGAATGTACAATGTATTGTTTTGAACATTTGTTAAGGACGTAACTAATGGAAATGAAATGATGTAGTTCACATGACTTCTTATTGATAATTAATGAAATGTAATCTTCTCTTTATTTGTGGGTTAGATGGGTAGACGGCACTGTGCATGCTTGCTCGACCAAGGTTACTTTGTTGAGCGCCGGTCGCGCTCCTGGAGGTCGGGGCGTGACAATGTTCATTTTTTGATATGTTCTATGTGTTACTCTTCTATGCTATAATAGGTTGTGATCTGTTGGTTATTTGCACACTAGATGCATTTTTGCTATAGCCTTGCGGCAAAATTCGAATGAGATGGTTATTAGAGTGTTGAATGGTTGATTTTGCTGGTTATGGTCTTTCTAGGCTATGGTATATTGTATTATTTGCTTCGCCATGGTTATGATGATGCACTACGTGTACTTGATGTCGAATTGCGTGTGGTTGTTGATTTTGAGCATTGAGTCTTGAGGTATTTCAAATGGACCGATGTTTAGATGGTTCACACACTGCAGCAGGGTTATGCTGGGATATGATCCTTTGTGAAAGATTCGTTTGTCTTCATTCTACTGTGTGTGATGGGTTCATAGCACTGCATTTGTGGTGGTACTTGTTGAGCTTGTGTGGAGTGTTCTGTCATTTTTATGTCATTTCCCATGTTTGAGTGCATTTGAGTTGTTGCTTCTTAGTGCACGGATTGCATGGTATGTGGCTCTAGGTGTTATTGGTAGGGCAGGTCAGTCGATCAGCTTGTATTGAATGAGATGGGGTTATCAAACATGGAATGAGCACTATCGGGATTGAGTAAGGTATGTTTGGAGATATGATGATGTCATTAGTCAACTTAGAATTTGGGCTATAGTTCTTTTTTTGCGAGAGAGCTCCACTACTTGTTGATTTGATGGGTGGTTATCAGTCTCCGTGTGTTTATTTCATCATTGGCAGTGTGCGAAGGTTTAGAACAGGGTTTTAATTGATATAAGGTTTTTTACTAGTATCAGGTTCGACTTTAAGCAATTAATGTGATCGAAAATTATTGCTATGAGTTTGCAGTTATGTGGTATGTCATATGATTACATCTAAGGTTATGGTTATGACTCGATACAGCTTTTTCAGAATTACACAGTGTGTAGATGCAAGATTAGGATCTTGTAAGGAATTCCGGAAGTTGTTAATTGGGTTCCAAGGTGTATGGGCTAAGGTTGAAGGAAAAATCTTTGTTTATGTTGAGTTGACGGACTTATATGGATTGAGATGACGTGGGATCACTCCCCAAGTATGTGCATGGCACGGTTACACAGTGATTTGACGGCTTTGGAATGACTCTTGGCACGTTTGAGGACGAATGTATGTTTAAGTGGGGGGGAGAATATAATGACCCAGCCGGTCATTTTGAGCATTTGCATTCTGTTTAGCTGTTTGATGTCTTGAGTATCTTCATATGATTTATTATGACTTGTGTGAATCATCAGTTTCGATTTTCGGGTGATTCGGAATTAATTCGAAGAATGATTTTCATGTTTGAAGCTTTTAAATTGGAAGAGTTGAGCAAGTTTAACTTTTGTATATTTGACCTTGGATTAGAGTTTTGGTGGTTCCGTTAGGTATGGATGGTAATTTTAGACTTGGGTGTATGCCCAAATTTGCATTTGGAGGCTTCTAGAAGGTTTCGACACTATTTGGCGAAAGTTGAAAATTTCAAGGTTTGGAATGTTCATAAGTTTGATCGAGAGTTGACATTCATGATATCAGGCTCAAACTTTTTTTCTGGGAGTGGGAATAGCTTCGTTATGTCATTTGGAACTTGTGTACAAAATTTCAAGTCATACCGGGCTTATTTGATATGATTTGGCACGAGTTTTGGAAGTTGTAAGTTCATTAAGTTTGACTTGAGGTGCTATTCATGGTTTTAATGTTGTTATGTGTGATTTGAGGACTCGAGTAGGTTTGTGTTATGTTTTGGGCCTTATTGGCATGTTTGGACAGGGTCCCAAGGGGGCTCGGGTGTGTTTTAGATGAGTTTTGGATTAGTTTGGTCATGTTGGTAGTTCCGGTACAGGTTCTTGGCACTTGTGCATATTTGGCCATAGGTGGGGACGTGCTTACGCGATGGAATGGTCACTTCTGCGAAGGAGAGGTGTCTTGGTGAGTCCCGCTTCTGCGGTGGGTTAAGCGCAGATGCATAGGAGCTTATGCGAGGTTTAGATCGCTTTTGTGAGAATGGGCAAGAGCTGGGTGTCGGCTTCTGCGGTTGTGCATGCGCTTCTGTGGAGTCGCAGGTGCAGTTGATATTTGCGCAGGTGCGGTCTGGGTCATTTAAGTTGTAGTCATAGATGCGACGTTTGTGCTCGCAAATGTGAGGCCGCAGGTGCGGTATTTTCTCTGCAAAGGCGTAAGTACTGGGCAGAAGCATAAATATCGAGGTTTTGGTTCATTCGAGACATTTTGAGTTGGGGAGCTCGGATTTTGGCGATTTTGAAGGAAATTTTTACCACATGGATTATGGTAAGTATTTTCTACTCGGTTTTAGTTATATTTCATAAGTCTAACTTCGATTTTAGAAACATCATACAAACTCGCTCGTGCACTCAAAGCACAAAAATAACATCCGAAACCACAAATTGAACAGCAAAAGACATAGAAATCACATTGAAACTCATCAAGAATTCCTAAGATCCAAACCAAGCGCCCGATTACTACCAAACCAACTCGGAATTACACCAAACTCACACAAGTCCCAAATGACAAATGGACCTATTCTAAGTCCGAATCCAAAATCCGTGCCCGATAGCCACTAAGTCCACCCATGGTTGAACTCAGAAAATTTCTAAACCTTCAAATTGCCAACTTTTGGCAAAAAGATAAAACTCATCCTAGGAACGTCTGAACTCAATTCCGGGTACACGACTAAGTCCAAAATTACCATAAGAACCTATAGGGACCATCAAAACATCGTTCTGAAATAGTTTTCACAAAAGTGAAACTTTGGTCAACTCTTCCAACCCTCGCCTCCAAACTAGGTATCAAGGGGTTCAAATCAACCCAAAACCTCCCCGAAACATAATCGAAAATCTATTCAAGTCACATAACCATAAATAAACATACGGGAAGCTTCAATAGGGAAAATATGGCTCAAATACATAAAACGACCGGTCAGGTCATTACAAAACCATGTCTAGATTTATGGTTTCTTATTTGAATATGATGACTCATTCTTGATATGTTGAACTATGTGATTTAGTTGTAGTCATTCCTTATTCTCATGAGCAACTACATCCGCATATTTATTTCTTATAGGATTGCCATACATATATTATCTAACATGCATATGCACGCATCTTAGCATATGGATTCAGTTATACGAGTGGAGTTATGGCACGATAATACATTATGTGAGGGTTAAGGTGATTATGGTGTTGTGAGATACTTTGGCACACTGAAATATATGAGCGAATTGATGATAATGATTATTGAACTATTATAATACCAGCACTTAGATATTGGGTTGATACTTACTAAGTATATTGGGTTGGTTAGACTTGATACTTACTTCATTGAGGTTAGACTTGAAACTTACTGAGTATATTGGGTTGGTTGTACGCATACTACATATATGTATATTTTGTGCAGATCTAGGAATCGGTACAAGTGGAGTCCAATAGGGTGCTTAGTTACTAATTTTGGAGAATCAAGGTAGTGTTGTTTGCTCGACCGTAGACCCTTGAAGTCACGTTTTTTACATATTATCGCTGTTATTTGATTCAAACAGTACTATACTTATTTCAGACCTTGGTTTTTGATACTCTTATAAGCTCATGTACTCAGTGACAGATCTGATAATGTTGTGTAACTTGGTACTTCATTATTAAATTCAGAATTATCCATGATATTGATCTTATTTAGACTTATTATATTCATGTATAATGGGTTGTTTAGCATTTGTCTAATGATTCGACAATTCGTTTTGAGAATTAGATCCCCATTTCCCTATTTGCTAGTTCTCGTATGTTCATCTGATGATTTATGACTTATGGGGTTGGTTTGATTGGTTTCGAGAAGGTTTGAAAGAAAATTAGAACGCTTAGCTCTATTTTATAAAGCTTAAGTATTAAGAGTTGACCAAGGTTTACTTTCAAGTAAACAACCTCAGAATTGAGATTTGATGTTTCCAATAGGTTTGTGTGGTGATTTTGGACGTGGCCATATGTTTGGATTTGGATTAGGAATTTCTAACAAGGTTTTGGCTTTATTTGTTAAAAGTTGGCAATTTGAAGAATTGGAGAATTCTTAAGTTCGATTAGCAGTTGACTTAAGGGCTAATGAGCTCTGATTATGGTTTTAAGAATTTGAATAGGTTCACTTGATTGAATGGAACTTGTGTGCAAAGTTTGATTATAGTGCAGAATGTCTAGGTGTGACTCGGATGCATTTAGAGAAGTTGGGATGCTTGAAAGCTAATAGATAGATTAGATCTTCAATTCTTGTTTTTGTTGTTGTTTTTGATGTTTGAGCCTTGGGACAAGTTTGTAGAAAGAATATAGACTTGTTGGAATAATTGGAGGGAGTCCTAGGGGGCTCGAGTGTGATTTGGGGTAATCGCATTCGTCCGGTGAAGTTCGCATTCGCGGAGTGGAAGAGGCAGGCTGGAGGTTGGCCTTCGCAATCGCGATGCAAGGGAGCATTCACATAAGTCTATGGAGCCAGACGTCAAGTACACGTGGGAGTTTCTGCGTTCATGTAGAGGAACTTAGGCGGGGTCTAGTTCAAAGAAAGTGATGCATTTCTTTATTGAGCCAGATATATGCTTCTTACCCACCTAATTATAGCTATCCTAGTTAGCCTCTTTGAGCATGTACTCCTATTTCTTTAGCAACCACATTACAAGTATGACCCTATTTTTGATGGACAATTTATTTGAACCTTTGACGTTAATGAGCTAGTCAATAGGAAAACGTCTCTGAAATATTCTCCTAAATTGGTTTAATCAATAATTCAAAAAGCTCTTTCGGGTACTCAGTGCAGTCATCACACAGTGCACCTCCAACACAGGATCCTATCAGTGCACCTCTGATATAAAGCTTCTATGATGGTCATTTGGGTCATCAAGTAGTGCTTCAAATTCTACAGCCACGGCAGCCGAAGGGTTTGAGTGCAAAGATGCATGTCACATTAGGAGGTTTTGTCCTAGGCTGCAGAGTAGTGTGCCACTGCAACGTACTCATGCTATGATTTTGGCACCAGTTGCTATACCACCTACTCACCCAGCTAGGGGTTGGGGTCCACCAGCTAGAGGTGAAGGACAACTAGCCAGAGATGGAGGCCAATTAGTGAGAGGTTGTGCTAGAGGATGAGGACAGGTTGGAGGGGCTCAGCCTCATTATTATGCATTTTTAGTAGGCCCGAGACGGAGATGTCTAATATGATCCTCATAGGTATTATCTTAATTTGTTATAAATATGTTTCGATGTTGTTTAATATGGGTTCTACTTATTCATATGTTTTCTCATATTTTGCATTGCACTTGAGTATGCCTCGTGATTCTCTTGATATTTTTGTTTTTGTGTCTGCGGCTAGTTGGGGATTCTATAGTAGTGGATCGGGTGTACCAATCTTGTGTTATTACTATAAAAGATTTTAATACTTTAGTTAATCCTCAGTTGTTGGATATGATGGATGTTGAGGTTATCCTTGGTGTGGATTGGTTGTGCTCCTATCATGCTATCTTGGATTATCACGACAAGACTATAATTTCTATACCAAGGTTACCTACATTAGAGTGGAGAGAAACCCTTGGCCATTCTACGAGTGAGGTGGTTTAATTTTTAAGGCTCAGCATATGGTTGAGAAGAGGTCTTTAGCATATTTGGCTCGTCTTCGAGATTCTAGTGCGGGAGCTCCTTCTATGTATTCGGTACCAGTTTTGAGGGAGTTTCTAGAGGTATTTCCTATGGAGTTACCGATTACGCCAACCGATCAGGATATTGACTTTTGCATTGACTTTTGGTTTCGGGCACTCAACCCATTTCTATCCCACCATACCGTGTGGCTCAAGATGAGATGAAGGAATTGAAGGAGCAGTTGCAGGATTTGCTTGATAAGGAATTCATTAGATTGTGTCTTTCTCCTTGGGCTACACCAGTGTTGTTTATGAAGAAGAAGGATGGTTATATGAGGATGTGAATTGATTATTAGCAGTTGAATAAGGTTCTATGAAGAACAAGTATCCATTTCCTCAAATTGATGATTTGTTTGACCATCTTCAGGGTGCCAAGGTGCTTTCTAAGATTGATTTGAGTTCTAGCTGCCATCAAGTGAAGATTGGGGCTTCGAATGTCCCTAAGACATTCATGGATTTGATGAACCCAGTGTTCGAGACTTATTTGGATTCCTTTATGATTATGTCCATTGACTATACTCTGGTTTTTTCTCGTGGTACGGAGGAGCATGAGCAGCACTTGAGATAATACTTCAGACATTAAAGGAGGGTTAGAATCAATTGCATCCATAAGTCATGTTATGTCTAGTGAGGGTATCAAGGTTGGACCTAAGAAGATTGAAGCGTTTTAGAATTGGCCTAGACTTACTTCAGCTACAGAGATCCGGAGTTTCTTAGGTTTGGCAAGTTATTATCACCGCTTTATTGAGGGAGTTTTATCTGTTATTGCTCAATTGACCAAGTTGACACAGAAGGATGCTCATTTTAGATGGTCTAGTGAGTGTGAGGAGAGCTTTTAGAAGCTCAAGGTTGCTTTGACTACAGCTCCTATGCTGGTGTTGCCAACAAGTTTGGGGCCTTATACCATGTACTTTGATGCTTTGCATATTAGGCTTGGTGTGGTATTTATGCAGGATGGTAGGGTGATTACCTACACATCTCGTTAGTTGAAGACCCATGAGAAAGACTATCATGTTCATGAATTAGAGTTGGCAGCTATTGTGCACGTACTGAAGATTTAGAGGCACTACCTTTATGATGTGTCATGTGAGATTTATACTAATCACCCCAGTCTCAAGCATTTTTTAAGCAGAAGGATTTGAATTTGACGCAGTGCAGGTTGTTGGAGAGTTTGAAAGTCTATAATATCATTATCTTATATCATCTGGGGAAGGCTAATGCAGTAGCTGATGCCTTGAGTAGAAATTTCGGAGAGTATGGGTAATTTGACATTTATTATAGGAAAGGAAGTTAGCTATGGATGTACAGGCCTTGGCTAAGAGATTTGTGAGGCTGGATATTCTCAGTCGAGTAGAGTTCTTACTTCTGTGGTGAAGCAGTTATCTTTGTTAGAGCGCATCAAAGCTTGCTAGTTTGATGATCCTCATTTGTTGGTGTTGAAGGAAACGGTGCAGCGAGGTGGCACCAAGAAGGTAGTGATTTGAGATGATGGTATTGTTTGACTTTAGGGCCAGATTTGTGTTCATAACGTTGAAGACTTGAGGGAGTTGATTCTTGAAAAGGCTCACAGTTCGAGGTATTGTATTCATCCGGGTGTCACAAAGATTTATCATGACATGAAGCATCACTATTGGTGGTGGAAGATGAAGAAAGACATTGTTGGGCATGTCTCATGGTGTTTTAATTTCTAGCTGGTGAAGTATGAATATCAGAAACCAGGTGGTTTGGCTTAGAGGTTGGTTATATTGGAGCTGAAGCGGGAGCCATTACAATGGACTTTCTGGTATGATTACCACATACTTTGAAGAAGTTAAATGCCATTTGGGTCATTGTGGACAAATTTGACAAAATCCGCGCATTTCATTCTGGTGATGACTTCATTTTGCACATTACATTCTGGTGATGACTTCTTACTCTACAAAGAGATTGACTTAGATCTACATCAGGAGATTGTTTGTATGCACGATGTGCCCTTTTCTATTATTTCAGACTGTGGCACGCAGTTCGCATTGCACTTTTGGAGAGCTATTTAATGAATGTTGGGCACACTGGTAGAGATTAGCACTACATTTTACGCATAAATGTATAGCCATTCTGAACAGACTATTCATATCCTTGAGGAGTTGTTGAGGTCATGTGTTATTTATTTTGGAGCAATTCCTACCATTGGTAGAATTTGCTTAAAACAAAAGCTATTTGTCCAGCATTTAGATGGTGTCATATTTGTCTTTATATGGTAAGTGGTGCCATTCTCCCATTGGATGGTTTGATCCCGGGGAGGCTAGGATGTTGGGTGCGGATTTGGTTCGTGATGTCTTAGATCAGATAAAGTTGATTTAAGATGGCTTTCTGACAGTGCACAGTAGGTGGAAGAGCTATGCGGTCAAAAAGGTCCGCATTGTGGCTTTTATTGAGGGAGAGAAGGTTCTTTTTAAAGTTTCACTTATGAAGGGTGTGATGACACTTGAAAAAAGGGGAAAATTGAGCCCGAGGTTTACTGGCCCATTTGAGATCTTAGAGAGAGTTGGAGAAGTTGCAATAGGCTAGCGTTGCCTCCTAGCATAGAAGGGTTACACCCAGTATTTCATGTTTCTATGCTTCGGAAGTATCATGAAGATAACTCGCATGTTCTAGATTTCAGCACAATGTAGCTTGGTGAGAATTTGACTTGTGAAGAAGATCCAGTAGACATTATAGATCGGCGGGTTCGAAAGTTGAGATCTAAGGGAATTTTTTCTGTAAAAGTGCTTTGGTAAGGACAGCCGACTAAATAGGCTATTTGGGAGCCCGAGTCCGATATGATGATTAGATATCCGCATCTCTTTGCCAGTTCAAGTACATTTTGTCTTTCTGTTTGATTATGAACATTTGTTTAGAGGGGGAGAATGTGAAGACCCGACAGGTCATTTTGAGTTCTAGCTTTCCATTCTATGATTTAAGACCTAGAATAGCTTCGTCTCATGATTTATGAGTTGTGTGCATGGTTTATTTTTTATTTCAAATTTTAGATTGTTTGATAAAGAAATCTTGATAGTGGACTTGTGCGTATGTTTTTGTAGGAGTCCCGGATTGCCCAAGCCTGTTTCGGTGCTTATAGTTTAAAGTTGAAAACATGAGTAATGAAGAGTTGAAAGTTCTTGAATTTTGATATTTAACTATTGATATAAGATGTTATTTTGATGTTTTGAGCTTGCGAGCAAGTTCATGTAAGGTTTATATACTTGGTGAGTTGTTTGAACTAGGGTCGGGAGGGCTCGGGTGAGTTTCAGAGTGATTTCAGACCTTTTTTGGCTTTATTTAGATAGCTAATCTGCTAGTGCTTCATAGTACTTCGTGAACGCGGAGCTTGTATTGTGATTTCGTATGAGGATAGGGCAGGTCGTTCTTCGCAATCACATAGCTAGTTCCGCGATTGTGTAGTGTCTTCTGGTGCTGGAAGAAATGCTCTACTCTATCGAGATGAGGGTCTAGTAGTTGTGTCTAAAGAGTTGGCAGCCAGTGGATATTTGTTCTTCGCAAACGTAACTGATACGATCGTGAATGTGTAGGCTTCCAGGCCTTCTGAGGGAAGTGGGATTTTCCCTTCGCGAATATGTAAGGTGTGCCGCGATCGCAAAGGCATGGCTGGGGATTGACTTATTCGAATGCTATGCTGACTTCACAAGCACGATGGTCATTGACCACTAGCCTTCGCGAGCGCAAGGGCACCTTTGCGAATGTGAAGAAGGGAGTTCACCAGCTATAATTAGTGCTGAAAATCAGGATTTAGCCACTTTTCACCAATTTTGAGACCTAGATCACGGAATTGGGAGATTTTAAGGAGATAAGTCGCATGTTCTAGATTTCAGCATAGTGTAGCTTGTTCAGAATTTGACTTATGAAGATGAGCTAGTAGCGATTTTAGATCGGCAGGTTCGAAAGTTGAGATGTAAGGAAATTCCATCAGTGAAAGTGCTTTGGTAAGGGCAGCCGACTGAGGAGGCAACTCGAGAGTCCGAGCCTGAAATGAGGAGTAGATATCCTCATCTTTTTGCCAATTCAAGTACATTTCTTTACCTATTTGAGGATGAACATTCCTTTTAGAGGGGGAGAATGTAATGACCCGATAGGTCATTTTAAGTTCTAACTTCCCGTTTCGTGATTTGAGACCTTAAATAGCTTCATTTGATGATTTATGACTTGTGTGAATAGTTCATTTTTTATTTTAAAGTTTAGATGTGTTTAAATAAAAAAATTTGATTTTAGAGCTTTGATATTGTTGGAGTTGACACAGTCAATATTTTTTGTAAACGACCTCGGGTCAGTGTTTCGAAAACTTTTGGTAAGTTCGTATGATAATTTTGGACTTGTACATATGTTTGGTTCAGGTCCCGGGTTACCCAAGGCCGTTTCGGCGCTTATAGTTTAAAGTTGAAAACATGATTTATGAATATTTGAAAATTCTTGAGTTTTGATCTTTGATTCATGATTTTTTGATGCTATTTAGATGTTTTGAGATTGTGAGCAAGTTCCTATAAGGTTTATGTACTTGTTGAGATATTTGATTATGTCCCGGGGGCTCGGATGAATTTCAGTGATTTCAGACCATTTTTGGCATTGTTGAGATAGTTGATCTGCTGGTGTTTCACAATACTTCATGATCACAGTGATTGTCTTGTGATCGCGTAAGAGGATTGAGGATAGGGGCAGGTTGTTCTTTGTAATCGGGTAGCTAGTCCAATGATCGAGTAGTGTATTTTGGCTCTGGGGAAAAATGCTCTACACGATCGCGATACGGGTATAACGATTGCATAGAAGAGTTAGGGTCCTGTGGACATTTGTTCTTTACGAATGCGATGGATACGGTCGCGAATGCGTAGGCTTCTAGGCCTTCTATGGCCAGTGGGACTTTCCCTTCGCGAAAGTATAGGGTGTGCCACACACGCGAAGGCTTGGCTGGGGATTGCCTTATTCGAATGTGATGCTGGCTTTGCGAGCGTGGTGGTCATTGGCCACTAGCCTTGGCGAACACAGGGGTAACTTTGCGAACATGAAGAAGGGAGTTCACTTAGTTATAAATAGTGATAAAAATCGGGATTTAGCCACTTTTCATAATTTTTGAGACCTAGACCACAGATTTGGGAAATATTTGAGAGGATTTTCAACCAACTTCAATGTTTAGTAATTTTAACTTAGTTTTTCTTATTTCCATAATTTTCCGTAGATTTTTTCCTCTTAATATAGAAAGTTTAAGCGTAGAGATTGTGGTTTTGGGGAAAACATTTATTAGAGTTAATTTTAGAGATTTGGACCTCAATTTGAGGTTCGATTTTGATATAAATCACACATTTGGACTGGGGGATGAATGAATAATCTGGATTTAGTCTTTATTTTGGACATCGACCAAGTGAGCCCGTATTGACTTTGTGTTGACCATTCCAAATATGATAAAGATTAAACTTTTTTATAGTAGGATAGTTTCTAAAGCCTTTTTTGACGTACATGAGTATTAATTGACTAGATTCGATTCATTTGGAGGCTTGTACTAATGAAAAAAGAGGTATTGTATTGTTGATGTAATTTAGAAAAAGGCAAGTATCGTGATTAACCTTGACTAGAGGGAATTAGGATGTAATTGCATCTATTTGCTACGTGTTCTGTGTATTGGGGGCTGCGTATATGCAAGGTGATAAGTGTATTTGCATTGTCATCGGTTAAAACATGCTGAAAGAACTAGTTTATTTCATGCCTTTACTTATTTCATGCCCTTACTTATTACATGCCTATACTTATTTTATGCATTTACTTTTTACATGTGTTTCCTTGTTATTTGCCTTTATTTGTTACATGCATTTACTTGTTACATGCTTTTACTTATTACATGCATTTACTTCTCGCGTGCCTTTGCTTGCCACATGCCTTTACTTATTTTCATGCCTTCACTTGTCTCATGCCTTTAGTTTCTTTAACCCCTTCTTCTATGCTAAGTCGGATTGTGTGACTACTGGATTGCTCATGTGTTTATGATTTGCTGGGGCCCTTGTTGATATATATGTGTGAGGCTACGTCTTTTGTATTAGGTTGCATATGATACCTTGTTCAAATTCATTTTTCCTTGTTGAATTATGAGCATTCGCTCTCTCTGCGTTATCTTGTGAATTTTGCCATACTTGGTTGTTCGGGTGCTTTAATATGAATTGATATGTTGGATCGGGTTGTGAGCTACAACAATAAAGATTATTTATCATGACTCAAAGTTCCATCAAAGGCGGTGATGGAACCTAACAGACTTGCTGGTCAAGACAACTCTCACATCAACAACATAATTCAATTATTAAGCTATTAATTGATTCATAATATAAAAGAAAGCAAAATATAAGATAACTCAAATATCACATGTGTATAAATCTCAGCCAAGGTCTACACATGATCACAATAGCCTCAACACCTCTCCTAAAATCCGGGGGTCACGACTAGTCACAAGCATTTGATAAGAGTACAAAATCTCAACTGGATACAAAATTTGTTCAGAAATAATAAAGATGCAAAGACAAATATAAAGAGTAGGGAAGGGGTCAATCTACACAGCAACAAATGCACGAACATCACCAATAAACTATTATATAACACGACGAGTGGCAAGCTCAGATTGGAACCAACTTAAACCCTTTTACCCTTCTTAAGCCTTTAATTCAATAAAACAACATATCCAGCATCACAACAAGTTTATTTAAAGGTTTTCCATCATTATATCTTTCTTCACAATAACACTAAATAGCCTAACAATAGGTAACAACAACATGAACAACTTCCAAACAAGAGATAGCACACAATATCATATATTACAAGTCTCTCACAATCACGATACGAGTCGAATAACAACAAAGTAAAATAAGATCCACTAGATAGTCTAAGCTACCAATGCACGCTCACAATCCAATATCAACTCACACCGCACATCTCCACATACCCAAAAGTGTCCAAATCAATCCAATCCGAGTACCATGCACCACAAGGCCCAAAGTAATATGGGTAAGCACTAAAATTTGGAGGGATGGTACCAAAACCAAGCATCGTCGTGACGTACAACCTGATCCACAAATAATAATAATAATAATAATAATAATAATAATATTGCGGCGCACAACCAGATCCACAAATATTCCCATGGTAGCATGCCACCCGCTCCACAAACATTTGTTCTTCGCAAGCGTGACGGATACAATCACGATCGCGTAGGCTTCCCCACCTTTTGTGGGCAGTGGGATTTTCCCTTCACAAACGTGTAAGGTGTGCGACGAACGTGAAGGCTTGGCTGAGGATTGCCTTATTCTAACGTGATGTTCGATTAGCAAGTGCGGTGGTCATTTGGCACTGGCATACGTGAACGCAGGGGTACCTTTGCGAACACAAAGAAGGGAGTTCAACCAGTTATAAATGGTGATGAAAATTATGATTTAGCCATTTTCACCCATTTTGAGAGTTAAACCACGGACTTGGGAGATTTTTGAGAGGATATTCACCCCAACTTCAAAGTTAAGTAATTTTAACGCAGTTTTTGTTTATTCCATAATTTTCCGCATATCTTTACCATTTAATCTAGAAATTTTAAGTTTAGAAATTGGGGTTTTGGGGAAAAAATTTAGGAGAGTTAATTTTTGAGATGTGGACCTTGATTTGAGGTCTGCTTTTGATATAAATCACATATTTGGAATCGAGGAAGAATGGGTAATCATAATTTGTCTTAATTTTGGATTTTGACCAAGTGGGCATGGGTTGATCTTTTTTGACCTTTCCAAATATGATAAAGAATGATTCATTATTATACTAGGATAGTTTTTAAAGCTTGTTTTGACTTATTTGACTATTAATTGACTAGATTCGAGTTGTTTGGAAGCTTGTTCTAAAGGGTAAGCGATTTTGGATTGTTGATTTATTTCGAAATGAGGTAAATATCATCGTTAATCTTGACTTGAGGGAATTAGGATGTGATTGGGTCTATTTGCTATGTGTTCTATGTGTTGGGGGGGTATATAAGCAAGTTGATTAGTGAATATGCGTTATCATGAGTTAAAGCATGCGAAAATAACAAGTTTTTTTCATGCCCTTACTTGTTACATGCCTTTACTTATTACATGCCTTTAATTATTACATCTCTTTCCTAATTAGTTTCCTTTATTGGTTACATGCCTTTATTTCTTACATGCCTTTACTTGTCTTCATGCCTTCACTTGTCTCATGCCTTTCTTGCTTCATGCGTTTACTTGCTTCAAGCCTTATTATTCTATGTATGGAAAAAATCACAACATAACATAGATAGAGCGAATATGCATAATTCAACAAGGAAAAATGAACTCGAACGAAGTATGATAGGCAACCTAATATTCAAGATCTAGCCTCACACATATATCAACAAGGACTCCATAAAGTCATAAATATGTTATGTCAGATTGTGTGACCACTAGATTGTTCATGTATTTATGACTTTTTTGGAGTCCTTGTTGACATATATGTGTAAGGCTAGATCTTGGATATTAGGTTGCCTATCATACTTCCTTCGAGATCATTTTTCCTTGTCGAATTATGCGTATTCGCTCTATCTATGTTATGTTGTGATTTTTTCCATACTTAGTTGTTTATCGAGTGTTTTCATATGAATTGGTACATTGTATCAGGTTGCAAGCCGTAACGATATCGATTATTGATGATATTGAGATTTATATTGGGTTACACGACGTAATGGTATTAGGTATTGATGGTATTTTGATTGGATCGAATTGCACGTCACAATAGAATTGTGTTTGGTATCGGGTTACACGCCACAACAGATATGATGTCTCGTGGTTATTTCTTGGTTGTGGTTCTCTACGGTGGTGTTTGTGTTATAAGGTTATGCCATGATGTTATTTATGGGAACCTTGTTATTTATTCTCTTATTCAATCCTATGCTTTTTAGTTGTCTCTTTCTATATTGATATTGCTTTCTATTTATTACTTGCACATGTTTATAGTAGGTGTCTTGTCATAGACTCATCACTACCTCGTCGAGGTTAGGCTCGATACTTACTAAGTACATAGGGTCGATTGTACTCGTACTGCACTTCTACACTTCTTGTGCAAATCCCAACATTGGTCCTACTGCTGCTCCCAGGGGTGATTAGATTAGACTTATTAGGAGACTTGAGGTAGTGTTGCATGGTGCTCGCAAACCCTAGTGAGTCCCCCTCCTATATTTTATTACTGTTTATTGTACTAAGCAGTATTATACTTCATTTCAGACTTTGTATTTAGCACTCTTTAGTTGCTCATGTACTCTAGCACCAGTCTTGAGAGGTGTTTATGTTAGTTGTGTGGTTTTATACTTATTATATTGTTTTCATAGCTTTATTACATTTGGTTATATTATTCTGTTGTTAGATATTTGATTCTGCTTCTGTTATTGCTCTTAAGTGTTGGGTTGCCTAACAAGCAATTTAGGCGCCATCACGACCCTTTCATTTGGATTTTGGGTCATAAACATGATAGCAGATCATGAGCAAGCATTTGCATCCTAGACTCATGCAATAGATTTAATATGATTTTTTTTACCCATATCCTGATTATGAAAGAACGTGGAAAACTATTATTGTATTCTATCTCTTTATCTAAAAAGCATGTCTTAATTCTAGAATTTACTATGCTTCTACTTTTGGAATCGATTGATGTTATCATGATTTATTCCATGTACTAATTATGTTTTCACTTACTGATTGGATTGTTACTAAGTGTCAATGTTCACCACTCATCACTATTTCTTCGAGGCTAGACATGATACTTACAGAGTATTGTGGTTTTGTACTCATAGTACACTTCTATATATTTTTGTGCAGGTTCTGAGCCAGGCACTAGTGGTACCTTCCCAGCTGTGTGGGAGCTCATTGGTATTCCATGGTGAGTTTCCCTTATGTTCGATCTGCAACACATGGAGTGCCCCTCCCTTCTTTACCCATTACTATGTTCTAGATAGATGTTATTTTTTAGCTGTGCTTACACCCCATATTTTTCATACATTAAGATACATCATGAGTTAGTCATCGTAAGCTCGGAGAGCTAGGATATTGCTAGTTTACATGTGATCATGACTAGTTTTAGTAAGTTTTGGAAGGTTAGAGGTTATATGAATGAAGCGAGTGAATTTTCGCAAAATTTCCAACTTATAGAGTGACTTATGGACCGTAAATTGGAGGTACGGCCCGGTGTTACAACCCGTACTTTTGGGATAATACTAGGAGTTCTTAACATGATAAGGAAGTAGTTTTATGAGGTATTTGAATTGTATAATAGTTGTATTTTAAGTGTTGAAATCAAGCAAGCTATAAAACAAAAGTCGACAAAAGTTATCGCAAGTTATGTTCATAAGTTTACTAAAATTTAGGAATGATGTCACTAATATTTTCTCCCAATATACTTGGATTTATGGGGTGATCAACCCACCAACTGAAGGTATATGAGTTTAGTTTCCAACACATTTAATTGTCCATCGATGCGACATCGGGATAGGGAGATATGCACGTTTTAGCTAGACAGCACAAGCAGCCTCATTGGGACCCATATGGGCGACAGAGATTGTTTTTGATGTTATAAACGGGGAAGCCCTTTCCCCACCTCATTTTTAATCCAAAAAAAAAAGAACCTTAAGCTCCCTAAATGCTTCCAAAGCATCTCCTTCAGAAATGCCCTCAAAGGTTTTGAGGTAATTCTTCCTTTAGAAAGATCATAGTGCTCGTATAAGCTTGTTTTTTCTTGTTGTAGTTGATTTGGGGACTCCTTCAACTTGAAGTAAGTTCACGTTAGGGGATGTTAGTGTTGTTTAAGGTAATATGCTTCTTCTACATGTATTTGAGCATACCTAAGTCTTATTTAAATTGTTAAAGTAAGAATTTGCAGAATCGGCTACCAAAAGATGTATATAGCTTGCTGTAGTAGCTGGATTATTTTGGAATTGCTTATATTTTGTCTATGGCTAGAAATCATGAATTAAGACTTGAGTATATTGTATTTCTTTTTTCTATGTACCTTGAAAGAGAGGGTTTAAAGTGTAGCTTTACTACTTGTGACCTGAGTTTGTTGCTTGATGTATTGTTTGTGTTAGTTGAAGAGCTAGATGTGTAGTTGCTAGTTGTTGTGATTGTTATTGTTATTTGAAACCTACGATTGTAAAACAAACAGGGGATATGCTTCCGTTTTGTTATAGAATAAGCTTGTTGTTTGATATATGATAGTTGTATCATTCATAGCTTGACCATGACGGCATTATCAATGATTGTAGATTGAGGTGCTACTCAAGTTAAGCGTATTGAGTTGTGGAGCAATTTGACGAAAGGTATGTAAAGGCTATTTATCTTCTTTGATGGAATGAATCCATAATTAAGTATGTTCCGAACATAGTATACCCAAGAAAAGTCATTCATAAAGATCCCGTGTTGTATTATTCCATCTTGCTCATGATATAGTTATCCCTTGTTGGGAATTTCTATTTAGTTTAGCATTGTTCCATGTGTAGTTTAGAAATAGAGAGTATACATGTGTCACTTACTATATTACTATATACCTACAGGGCTAGACAGATGCGCGCCATTCCTTCGGGGCTAAATAGATTCTTCGAGGCTATACAGTTGTTTACGGAGCTATATAGTTGCCTACGAGGCTATACATATACACACCAAGATCTATATAAGGACAGATAGTTTATTTCGGTTTTACTTATATGATATGAGTTAGAGACATGTAAGCATGTTTCCAGATTATCACTGACTCCTTATATTAGATTCAGTATGTCATGCATAGCAATTCAGTTTCAATTTCAAATTTTCAGTTGCCTTACATGCTCGGTATATTATTTTGTACTGATACCTCTTTTGACGGGGGCGCTGCATTCATGCCTGTAGGTCATGATTTTCTGATACATAGGCCTCAGCAGCAAGCACGCCAGTATACAGCTTGATCTGTAAGCGACATATAATCTAGAGTTACCAGGTCTAAATTTTTTGGTGTATGTTCAGACAGTATGGGTATGTCGGGGTGCTACCCCGACCATAATAATTTGTATTCTTTAGAGGATTTTAGACAGGTCTAGTGTGTACAGATGTCAGCATGGTGGCCTTGTCGACCCTTGTATGTATTATCTTTTGATTGTATAGGTTGACATTATTCATGCTGGACTTTTCAGCCTGTATATGTACATATATATATTTTGGGTTGCTCCCCGTTCAGTTGAGATTAGTTGTTCATTCCTTAAATTTCAAAAATTATGGCCTTGCAAGCATAAGATATTAAAGGACAGTATTTAGTTGGCCTTGTCGGCCTGAGATTTCTTATATGTTCAGATAATTCAAGTTTTACTTGGTACACTCGGTCAAGTAAGGCACTAGGTGCCGGTCTGGCCTCCCCGGATTTGGGGCGCGACAAACTTGTTATCAAAATAGGTCTGTCCTAGAGAGTATACAAACTGTGTCTAGTAGAGTCTTATTTATGATGTGTTGTGCACCACATTCAGAAACAGGAAGCTTAGGACATTTAGGAATGGTTATAATTCTTTCTTACTCCAGATCGTGTTATAGAGCCAATCTATGAGAATTCGAATCAAACTTATGCTTTTGATATATGTATCCAGAGATTCCTATAACCATGAAAGCTACAGCTAGCTAGAGGGCTAACAGAGTGGAAGGAGAGAGTACTAGTAGAGTGCCGCCCGATAATGCGGCCAAGTCTGAGGCACCAAGTGAGACACACTCCATGCCATCTCCGACTACTCCCCCACCCAAAAAGATCTCGACAAATACAATAGCTCAAGTACGTCATCCTATTAAATCTGATCAGGACATCATGAGTGTTGTGCACTTATTGACACAAATAATGGTGACATAGTGACAACCGAGAGCACTGGCAAGTGTTGGGCCTTCTGAGGGGCCAGGAAGTTTGAGGTTCATAGAGTTTATCAATTTGAGTCCTCCATAGTTTACAGGATCAGAAGCAGGGAAGGATCCAAAGAATTTTATTGATTTTCTCCACAGGATATTTGTATTTATGCATGCATCTAAGACGGAGGCAGTAAAGTTGGCAGCTTTCAGGTTGCATGATACAGCCATACTCTAGTATGAGTAATGGGAGTGATATAGAGAAGATGAGTCACCTCTAGGGTTATGGACGGACTTCTCAAGGGCTTTCTTAGACCAGTATCTTTCGTCAAAGATCAGGGAGACCAGGATCGACCAGTTCTTGACCCTTCAGCAGGGCAACTTGAGCATTAGAGAGTACAGTCTTTGATTCGATTCTTTGGCGAGGTATTCTCCATCCATTGTAGATACGATGCAGGCCAGAGTACACCGGTTTGTAGCTGGTTTAGATGCACGGGTGATCGGGGCTTTTACTACAGCATTACTACATGGTGATAAGGATATTGCTGGAATACAGGCTCTCACTCAGACTTTAGAGGAGAAAAAATGTCAGCAGAGGGTTAATGCGAGGATAGAGAGAAAGCACAAGAGAACGAGGGCCACAAGTTATCAGGGAGAGTCCCAAGGTAGTTTCAAGCCACAGTTTTCGGGACAGCCACCTTAGCCTCCACCACCTCAATTTATGGGTCATAGATCTAACTGTAGCTTCATTAGGACCGGGTGAGAGCTCACGGGCATCAAGGTTCCAGCACCAAAGGAGTTCAACACAAACGAGAACAGCACTAGCGTGATGTGATATTTGCGATAGGGGAATTATGGGAATGTAGGTTGGGTTCGACCGCTTGTTATTCGTCTGGACGTGAGGGTCACATGATGAGAGACCAACCGCCTAAAGAACAGGGTGCTATGGCCCTGCCGACTAGCTCAGCAACAGTTGTAACTGAGTAGTTGATTGATTTTACTAAAAAGAGTAAAATTTTGAGTCCTAAGATGATACCAATTGAGAGTACAATAGGGGGGGTGAATTGTTATCCATTCTTTTCATAACTGAGTAGTTGACTAATATTCAGTTATCGACTAGATCTACATGTGAGGTAGATGCAAAGAAAATACAAAAAGTAAATTTCATTAAGTAAATGACACCAGATGTTTTACACTAGTTCGGATTCAATGTGAATCCTAGTTCAATCCCCTTGGGTTGCAGGAGGGTTCTCTCTTTATGTTCCTTCAAACTTTTTTGGTACAAGAGTGTTGATGTTGTTGAACATACACCAATAGCTTCTCGAAGTATAAGTATCTTTCTGAGTTTTGATACAATGCATCACCAATGTTTTTTCTCTCTTTCTTCTCTCCGCTTATTACACAGTAAATCTACAATAGACTATAATGCTTGTTTGGACTAGAACAAAAATCACAATAATGGTTCAATCAAAGTATATTTATGCCATTGGACCTTTGACTGTATAGGGGTAAGGTCTGCATACTCTGTACCCTCTCCAGACCCCATTTGTGGGGTTACATTGGATTGTTGTTGTTGTTATTGACCTTTGACTATATATATACATATATACATACATATATATACATATATACATACATATATATATATATATATATATATACATATATATATATATATATGACTTAAGAGAAGATCTTCTTGATTCGGTCAGATCTTTGAGAGATAGGCAACCCAAAGGAATTTATCCTTGGAATAAACCTTAATTGATTCCTTCCAAGAATAATGTTGGAACTTTCCTATACTTGGACCCTGAAGCACTGCGTGATAGGTGTTGCATCCTTGATCAGCGTAACTTGATATCCTTTGCAAATCTTCCATATATTGCGTCTCATATGATATCTCTTAACTTTCATGATTGAGGATCGAGACTGGATACAGATCTTTCTTGGTACTCGTGATTTGGAACCAAGAGCATAATTGATTCTTCAATCTTAGCCTTACTTCTTTGGATAGCTTATGGATCCTTATTTGGCTCTTACTTCCTTCCTCTATCTTAGCCTTCCTTCTTTGGATAGCCTCCAGATCCTTGATTACCTGCAATAGGAATAAGTTATTTTTCATCATTAAAAAACAGATTTAACAATATCCCCCTTTATGATGACAAAAGAAACTTAATTCATTTTACTTTCCTGTTTATTCTATCTTGCATTCGACTCCCCCGCAACATGCTATCGGATCTTCCTAATCTGTAGTTTGACTTATGAGTCGACTCCCCCTCAACTTGTTTTTCACCTCATACGATTTAGTTGGTCGACTCCCCCTCGAGCAGTTGCCGCATCTCCTGCTAGTTGACTTTGCATCTTGCCTGCTAGTTGACTTAAGTGTATTATCCCTGCATGTTAGTTACTATCATTTCTCCCCCTTTGGAATCAATCAAAAAGAGGGCTAAGCAGGTTATATTACTAGAAGTTTAAAATATTCTAATAATTACAGTCCTCCAAAGCAGCCAAAAAAAACATCAAAGCATCCAAACTATCAACAAAAAGTTAAAAATGTCTAAAACAACCAACACACATATCAGCGACGAAGAAAGTAGGTAAGAGTATTGCAGAAGGCTTCATTGAAGATCAAAGCTGGCATTCATAGTGACTAAGATCCCATCAACACGATCATGGAATTCTTTGAAGGCTTTTACTGCCTTTTCCACAGTCTTCTATACATGACTCGCAAAGGACACATCTGATGACAGTCAGCTTCTCGTCAATTGCAGAAATATTCTCAAGTAACTCTGGGTTGTTCACAGCAGTCTGAGGAGCATCAGTTTTTACCTTAGAACTAGAGGGAACCATCTTAGCTTCATTTTCCTGCTTCTTTACCCATGAATCATCCCCACAACATAACCCATGCTGACAAAAGCTCTAGTATCATAACACTTGGAGAGTGAGCCATATGGATAGTTTGAGAGAGCAATGTTGTAGGCTTCACATAGACGAGTAACTATCATACCATGGGGAAAACTTGATTGTTCTTCAGAGCATTCAATCATAAAATTGATTACCCACGATGACAACTTCACTTTGTGTTTTGTAAGAAGGCAGTAGACCAAAAAATGTCTCTTTCATATAAGGTGGTGTAAGATCCTATTTTTGGGAGTTTGGTGGTGGCAACAATTTGAGCTAGGACACGAGTTTCATAGTTAATATCATTGGGGCCTAATTGGCTCGGTATGGAGTCAGACAGAGATTCAGCAATGCATCTTTTGGCTTGTTCAAACAATACTTCAAAGTCTTCATGCAAGGAATTTTTAAATAAGGAAGAGTAACCAAAACTTTTGCATTGAAAAATTCAATTGAAGGTAGAACAATACGCTGACCTAACACTAGGGACTCAGTCTTATCAGATTTAGGGGAATGAAGGTTTGCATCAAACATGCAAACAAGATCTTCATAAACCTTTGGAGGGGTTAGAACAATAAAAATTACCCATCCTTGAAAGCCAAAGAACTCTTTTACCTTGCTTTTAGGCTTTCCATATCATCCATATGAAAATTTTGTCACATCTCGAACTCGGGGAGCGTGACCGGCACTCAACCGAGTGAACCCGGCCGAGCAAGCCTATTAGATTTTCTTCTACCCATACTCATCAATTAATAAAGAGGAAATACACTCCATTAATCAAACATTGAAAAGTTTTCATTAAAAACTCCCATTTCATTTCCATTAGCATCTTCGTTCATAATTTCCAAGATATACAAGTTTATAGATATAATGAAAAACATGTTTGCCAAATACCAACATTCTAGTTCAATTCCCCACATCAAAAAGCACCCACAACCTGTCTATGGAGCCTCTAAGTAGAACAGAAGAGTAGTATGGAAGTGTCGGCAACAAGGCCCCGGTTATATCTCAAAATACAAAGTACAACATCAAATGACATAAGGCCCGAAATAAAGCAGGGCTCACCAAAACCTACTGAATAGGGAGTAACTGCTAACGAAGACCAAAGTTGCCCACTGATGAACCACATGCACCCATTGAAGATGCAGCGCCCCTGGAAAAAGGGACGTTAGTACATATGGAATAGTACTAGTATGTGAAGCTAAATGACCTCTTTCAAAATAGAATGCCCATATAAGAAACGGAAAACCATAGAAACAGCAAGTCACAATCAACCATATCTAAATGTCCAGCTAAAACATAAAAATTTTAAAAATACGAAATTAATATATATTTTTGGTTGGGAGATCATTAGCACCAATATACCAACGTGTTTTTAACACGGAGTCCGATCACGCTTGATCGGCTAGGCTATCTCCCAACGAACAATGTGGTTTGACATGTGGTGCAAAAGAAAGTGTTGCCAAGAGCAGTACCACTATGTGCGCAACATGGCGTCCTATCTCTACCCAATCAGCTAGGCCGCCTTCCCACATATGCCGTGTGGGTTGACTTTTCCAATTCACAACTATTATCAGTTTCATCCCAGTTGAGGAGAATAATATCAACCCATTAATCACATCCCAAATAAGGGGAATAATCACAATCCACCCCTACACCGGCACATGTAGTTTCGGGTATAGGCCTTACGACCCACCCTTCCTCGGTTTACTAATGATACTTCCAAAAACATTTTTGGTTTGCACACAAGGGAAACAAAAGAACAAATATATTTACCTCATCATCTTCACTACTATTTTCAACCAATCACAACAACAATATTTCCTTGGCTCTTTTGGCCATTCACAAGATTCTTTATTCATGGCACGATAGCCGTATTTCATATTCCACACTTTCATTTCTTTTATCTCATGTATCATCATCATAAATATCAACATATATAATATTCTAGATATCACAACTTTATGTTCACTAGAAATGAAGAATTTAAGTACAATAGATTTCTTTCCAAGAAATGGAGTAAAATGATTGGCTATCGATGCACAAGTTAAAATCATAAACAAGTAGCACACCATTTATTCTTGAAATACTTTTTCCCAAAAAGGACAATGCACAATTTCCACTCACGAATATGTAAGAACGCAAAACACATCGAAAATACTTGTAAAGCATAGAATTAGTTAAAACAACCACATATGGGCATCACTTGAGTACATAAGCTTTTATGCAATTCTATTTTCGAAAAAAATTTCGAATAGTTGAATCAAAGCTCATTTCATAATCTTTCTCACATCATCTCGTTTCATTAGCACCACTAGCCACAAGTATAATGTTCATTCTTGGCATGGTGACTACACTTTATATCACCAACTCACTTCTTTCACTTTCGAGCATCTTTATTCCAATCAAGACTTTAGGTACACATAGGAGCACATATCAAGTTTCTTTCACACAATTTGGCATACTAGCTTTTATTTGAAACAGGACTGAAAGCTATAACATTTTAATATGCAACCCATACTTTGAACATATATCTTTCTACATATGGCTCATTTAGAATACTCAAGTTTATAAGGGATAACCCAGTAGGAATTAGGAACTTGAGCCAACCATACTTGAAATTTACGGGAACATTATGGAATTCGATTCTAAGAGAGAACATTAGCCAACATACATGAAATGTGCCCCTTAACGATATTGGAATGATCCACTACACTAAGAAACTTCAATCTACAACAACAACATCCAATGGGAACAACATTAGTAACAAATTCCATAATTTAGGCCATTTAGGCATTTTATCAAACATCTAGTTGGCATGAATCTCTACATCTCTTGACCATAGAATTAGTTCATCCATCTACTACCATTTACCAAAAATTTATCCCACCATCATTCTTAAACAATTCATAACATCCAACATCACATACATGACCATCCATCCACACCCAACCAACAAAATTCCATCAAATAATCACCTTTCAATCTCTACAATGGTCATGTATTTAAATTGGAACTTATGGTTTCCGATCACCATACCATAAGTTTCAATACTTAATTCATACAAATATTGCCATAATATATCCATGCATGTAAGTCTAAGGGTGTAGGATTACCTTTTGGAAGAAATCTTGCAAGATCCTCTTTTAAGTTTTTGAAGAAATTACTTGAAGATATATGTATTTTATGGAGGATTGAGTTAGTTTTAGGGTGGAATTGATGGAATGAAACACCAAATTAGTAGGTCTTACTCACCTTGAAGATGGGGGGAGTTGGAGGTCTTGAGAGAGTAGAGGAAAACCCCAAAATTCGGCCAAGAGAAAAGGGGAAAATGAACCCCGAAATGAGTATATAATGTTTCGGGCGCCACAGGTGGCGTGGGGCACTTCCTGTGGTGCTATTTCAAGAACCTATAAGAAAGCCCAGCACCAGGGCTAGCGTCCCACGCTACCCTGGGCGCTGGCGATGAGAGATCTTTTCTATTTCGCCTGGAAATGGGCATAACTCTCTCATACGATGTCCGAATTCGATGATTCTTTTTGCTTGGCACCGCAATTTTCCAAACGGATCTAATGCTTCAATCAAAACTGAATTTCGAGTTCATTTGCTTAATGTGATACCACTTATGTTTGAAGAAATGACGTTGAAACATCCTAGAAATATCCAAATTAAATTTCGTTAAAAATTCGAAATCCACTTGAGGCCCTCGAGACCTCAACCAAATATACCAAAAAAGTCCAAATACATCATACGACTTAGTTGATGCCTCAAATCACATCAAACAACACAAAAAACATGAATCACACCCCAATTGAAGATTAAATGAAACTATCGAATTCCAACTTCTACATTTGATGTCGAAACCTATCAAATCAACTCTGATTGACTTTAAATTTTACACACAAGTCATAAATGACATAACGAAGCAATTCAAATTTTTGGAATCGAAATCCAAGCCTGGTAACGTCAAGGTCAACTCCTGATCAAACTTATGAATATTCCAAAACTTCAACTTTCCAACTCGTTCCAAGTAACTTCTTCCCACTTACAAACCTCCTTAATATGTTCCGAAACACTTTTCATATCAGAATAATGGAGTTCCACACCATAGGTCTCCTTTATACTCGATTACGTTATTCCTGAATACTGTTGTCGCGCTTTAAAATCTTAAATTATTTGGAAATTTAGACGGGGCCTTACAGATTCTCCCATGAGTGATCGATTTTTCTTTGAAGGCTAAACATTTTTCTATGTTGGGCGTATCCTAGTAATTGACCTATGACTCTAGCAAACTGTCTAGGCCCGTCTTCACTTTCTTTGGGGTGTTGGTTTCAATATCTTCTTCCATGGGACGCTTCTCTAGCGATATTTCGGTAGGGCTACGAGTATTGTGTGAAAAGTATGCCCTCGAATATGAAAAGTTCTCAGAGTGATTAGATACAATAGTGACGAGTTCTAATGTCTGCAAAGAGAACTTCCCTTTGGAGCGAGTGCTTTTGCTAGTAGAGGCAGGAGGGTTCTTTGAAGCTTTAGGCATTATAGAGTGGGTGAAGTTTACAATGTGTGAAGGTGAAGAAGATGAAGTCTTATAGAGAGAGAGGGAGCGATGTGACTGATGGATGCTGAGAAATGGAAAAGGCATCGGTGATTGATTTGGTTTCCTTCTCGAGATACGAAAAAGGTGTGATGAGAGTCTAAGAATGGAGGCATCTAATTAATACGTCTAGCAGGAGAAAAAGAGTGAAAAGATATGTCAGTAAGAAAATACTTTTACCATAATTACTTACACACAAAAACTTTTAAAAAAATTCTGGAATATTCGAAAACCTATTGAGAAAATACGATAATACCAAGTAAGTCCCTATGGTTTTGAAATTACTCCTCTAAAAGCGGCTTAGTGAAAACATCGGCTAATTTGTCATTATTGCTAACAAATGATATTACAATATCACCCTTAAGGACATGATCTCTAATAAAATGATGCTTAATATCTATATGTTTTTCCCTAGAATGATGCACATGATTTTTTGACATACAAATTGCACTAAAATTTTCATCGAAAATTTGAACAGGTTTAAAAGAAAGATCATAATCACTTAGTTGGTGAGTCAGCTAGAGTAGTTGAGCGCAACATTTTCTAATAACAGTGTATTCCGCCTCTATTGTGGATAGTGCAACTGATCCTTGTTTCTCGCTATTCCAGGAGATGAGTGATTTTACTAGCAGTTGGCATGTTCCACTTGCGCTTTTTGTATCATCTTGATCCCCTGCAATATCTGCATCTAAAAATCCTGCAAGCTTATAATTCTTAAATCGTGGATATCGTAGACCATGTGATATGGTTCCAATAAGATATCTAATAATTCATTTAACCACAGTTAAATCAGATTCTTTAGGAGCTGACCGGAACCTGGTACATTTACACACACTAAACATGATGTCAGGTCGACTGGCAATTAGGTAAAGAAGTGACCTAATCATCCCATGATATTTTGATTCATCCATTGGCTTTCCTTCCTCATCTTTGTCAATAGTGGTAGATAGGAACATAGGGGTTTCAAGATCCTTTTCATTGCTCATTCCAAATTTTGTATCAATTCTTTTGTGTACTTCCTCTGACATATAAAGATGCCTCTGTCTGATTGATGAATTTGAAGTCTAAGGGAGAGTATATATATATATATATATATATATATATATATAAAATAAAGCTTGGTAAGTTTGACCCCTGACGTGGCAAATCGGTCGGCGACATGGAGATAGAGGGGTCGAATGGGGATGACACATTATAGTAATCGGGGCTGGGTGCCCATTTTGCATGTAACGGAAGAGGAATTTCCTAGGCATGGGAGGGCATAATAGGCAGTGTAGCTCTTTCACTTTCATTCTATGAAAGTATCACCCATTTTAGAAAACTCAAAAGCTCTCAAGTTTACTAAGAAATTTTCCTAAACAATTCAGGATTAAAACCAAAGGCAAACTTTGTGGGAAGATTAGATTAAAGCTCTCGCGTATATTCCTGTATCAAGTCATTCTTCTATTATCTGGATTTTGGAGATCCCTTAGAAGTACAACTTTCCCTTATAGGAGGGTAAGTACCCTGAAGGTGTAACTAAGTTCTTCAAAAAAAAGGTATGCAAAAGGCAGTTTTTCCTTTTTGGCATGACTTGATATAAGATATATTTCTTAAAGATCATTATATTGTAAATCTTCATTTTCCCAAGCTTCCTTCGTAAAAGTTTTTCATGTTCTTGTTCATTGTTACTAGTAATGCTTTTGTTTGAGTTAAGGATGTTTCCAGATTGCACCGTGAGGTTATAAGGTGTAGTCTCTTCTATGTTTAATATTAGAAGTCTAAGTAAGTTAAATGTGTGTTGCGTTTATGTATATGCATCTATACTTATTGTGAATCACCAAGCCCATGCGAGGCCAGGTACGAAAGGATATAACATGAGGTGTCACCGAGCCCATGTGAGGCCGGGTACGGAAAATGAAATACGAAATGTTACCGAGCCCATGTGAGGCCGGGTACGGAATGACGTAATGTAAAATGCTACGGAGCCCATGCGTGGCCGTATATGGAGTAACGTGTGTTAGATAATACCAAGCCCATGTGTGGCCTAGTATGAAATGATTTGATATAAGTAATAACCAAGCCCATGTGTGGTTGGGTACGAGATGATAAGTACCTGATTTTATTGTGTGGCCGGGTATGATGTTATGTGATATGCCCAAAAGAGCGGTTGAATATCACCTAATACAAGATGATATGTCGATGAAGAGTGACTTTATTATTTTTATGCAATTTGCATGCATTTATGATTCGAGGTTACCGTAGTGTATTTCCCCGGGTAGCTTGCCTCTGGTAATGTATCTTCTATGTTATGCTTTCGGCTTACAAGTATATTATCAGCTTTACATACTCAGTACATTCTTCGTACAGACGTCTTCTTTTGGGTGTTGTGTTCATGCCCATTGGTACAGATAACCCAGTGATGTCCCTCCTCAGTATGGTGTTTGTTCCAGCTATTGGTCGTTGCTCTCCACTCCTTCGGAGTAGCTCTTCCAAGTCGATAGAGACTGAAATGTATGTTCTAATCACTTTAGGTACGGTGGGGCCCTGTACGGACCAAGTTATGTGTTAAGGTACTCTTAGAGACTTGCAGGCCAGTTTTTGGAAGTATGTAGCTATTGTAACGACCATGTTGGCAAATAGCTATTTTCACGACAAAAAATTCTAACCTGTCGTGATGGCGCCTATCGTGGTACTAGGCAAGCCGACATTCATGAAATAACTCCAACACTTAATAAAAAATAGATTTAAAACATTTTGAATAATAAAACTTCTCATAAACATGAAAGAAAATAAAAAACACAACGCGAAAATTCCCAACATCGGGGTGTCACTGAGTACATGAGCATCTAAATATGACAAGTCTGGAATATACTATTTGTCATAGTCTGAAACTAAATACAATAAGTGAAAGGGTAGGGAAGAAGAATGAAGGTCCGCGAAACGCCGGCAGCTACCTCGGAATCTCCAGAAGATCAACTATACACGGAATTCAACACCCACTGTGACACGAAACACCTAGATCTGCACACATAGTGCAGGGTGTAGCGTGAGTACAACCAACTTAGTAAGCAACAAGACTAAATAAAGAACCGAAAGTAGTGACAAGCTTCACAGTTATAATTCAATTACATTGATAAGGTAGGCATGCTTTCAAGTTTGACAAGTAAGGCCAAAACAGTAATTTCATGTCAAGTTCAACTGAAACAGAGTGTAATATCTTTCAAAAATTTCAAGACAATGATACAGTGCAACTAAGTGCAACAATAATGAAATCAAATGCATCCTCTCAGGGCCACAGTCACTCGGTCCTCCCATTCACTTAGCACTCGGAACTCGCACTCAGTAGGTACCTGCGCTCACTGCGGGTATGTACAGGATCCGGAGAGGCTCCTTCAGTCCAAGCGCTATATCAAGCCAATCATGGCATGAATCAATGAAACGCGCTGCGGTGTGCAACCCGATCCCATATATATAGCCATAAGGCTCGTTGCAGCGTGCAACCCAATCCACATATATACAGCCATAAGGCTCGTTACAACGTGCAACCCAATCCACATATATACATATATAACTCACAGTTCCGCATTCAGGCCCCAACTCATTCACCAACCTCTCCAGTCTCTCGGGCACTCAAAAATCATGATAATCAGCCCAAACAGAAATGATGTAATTTATCAACAAGGACACAAAAGAGACTGAGATATGATATGCAAGTAAAACGGAGACTGAGCACAACAACAATTTAGCAGACAATTTAACATGTAACACGGCCTCTGAGGCCCCTTCAGTACCAACAAATGGCTTAGCATGATTTCTAACAGGACTTGCAGCTAAATTTCTATATCACATGAAAAATTTAAAGATATCAACAGATTAATCATCTATACGGTTCTATAGAATGGACCAAGTTGCAATTCCTACGGTGCACGCCCACACGCCCTTCAACTAGCATGTGTGTCACCCCAAAACCAATTCACATGACACAAAACCCGGGTTTCATACCTTCAAAACCATATTTAGAACTGTTACATACCTCAATCCGGGCAAACCTCTACTCCAACACACCTTTGCCTCTCAAATCGGCCTCTAAATGTGCCGAATCTAGCCACAAACAGTACAATACAATCAACAAGGGCTAAAGGAATCAATTTCACTAGAAAATATGAAGTTATTAATCAAAAATCAGAAATTGGCTCAAGGCCGGCCCCCGGGCCCACGTCTCGAAATCAGACAAAAGTCACAAAATCCGAACATACATTCGACCACGAGTTCACCCATACCACAATTACTCAAATCTGATACTAAAATCCCAATGAAAACCTCAAAATCTAGCCTAAGGACTTTTCTCCATTTTCCCCAAAGTTTCCACCCCAAATCACTAATTTAAATGATGAAATCAAAGGCATAATCATGAAAATTAATCAAAACTAGGTAAGAATCACTTACCCCAAACACCCACGCGAAAAACTCTCCAAAAATTGCCTTCCACCGAGCTCAAAATGTTAACCAGAATCGCGAACCCTTGTTTTAAATAATCTGCCCAAGCATTCCGCTTCTGCGGACACTTAGCCGCATCTGCGGCGTTGCAGAAGCGACAATACACTTGCTTCTACGGTTATCCACTAGAGCTGGGCCTCCACTATTTTGGTCCTTTCCCCCGCATATGCGCAACCGCAGGTTTGGAATTCTCCATCGCACTTGGACACCCTCCGCTTCTGCGCCCATCACACTGCACTTCCGACCACGCAGGTGCGAAAATCACCTCGCACCTACGACCACATTCCTCCCCAGTCCTGGCCGCATCTGTGCTCCTCATCTCGCACCTGCGAGCACGCACCTGTGGCCAATGTTCCGCAGGTGCGATTGCAACAGAAGGCTTCAGCTTCAGCAATCTTTCAAACTCAAAATCAATCCATTAACCATCCGAAATCAACCCGAGGCCGCCGGGACCTCAGCCAAACATACCATCGAGTCTTAAAGCCTTATACGAACTTAGTCGAGCCCTCAAATAACCTCAAACAACATCAAAAACATGAATAGGTGTGGATATCTGCTCGAACGGGTCTAGAAACGTACCTGGAGTCTCGAATAGGTGTGGATATCTGCTCCACATCTCCCACTTAGTCTCCCAAGTAGCCTCCTCAACTGGCTGACCTCTCTACTGCACCTTTACTGAAGCTATGTCGTTTGACCTCAACTTCCAAACCTGCATATCCAAAATAGCCACCGGCTCCACATCATAAGTCAGATCACCATCTAACTGAACTGTGCTGATATCCAAAACATGAGATGGATCGCCGACATACTTCCGGAGCATAGAAACATGAAACACTGGATGCACACTCGACAAACTAGGTGGCAAGGCAAGCTTGTAAGCCACCTCCCCAATCCTCTGAAGCACCTCGAACGGCCCAATGAACCGAGGGCTCAACTTGCACTTCTTTCCGAATTTCATAAAACCCTTCATGGGAGAAACCTTGAGCAGAACCTTCTCCCAAACCATGTAAGCAACATCACGGACTGCGTCGTGTGAAGCCGCTCCTGAATCAATTTAACCTTGTCCAAAGCATCCTGAATCAAGTCAGTATCCAATAGCCTAGCCTCACCCGGCTCAAACCAAACCACCAGACATCTACACCGTCTCCTATACAAAGCCTCATACGAAGCCATATAAAAGCTCGACAGGTAGTTGTTGTTGTAGGCAAATTCAGCGAGCGGTAGAAAATGATCCCATGAACCCCCAAAATCAATGACTCAAGCGCGTAGCATGTCCTCCAATATCTGGATAGTGTGCTCGGACTGTCCGTCCGTTTAAGGGTAAAATGTTGTACTCCGCTCAACCTGGGTGCCCAACTCTCATTGCACGACTATCCTAAACTGCAATGTAAACTGTGTGCCTCGATCTGAAATGATAGACACTGGCACACCGTGAAAGCGAATAATCTCTCAGATGTAAATCGTAGCCAACCACTCTGAAGAATAAGTAGTGCCAACTGGAATGAAGTGCGCAGTCTTGGTTAGCCAATCCACAATCACCCAAATAGCATCAAACTTCCTCGAAGTCCGTTGGAGCCCAACTACAAAATCCATGGTGATCCGCTCCCATTTCCACTCTGGAATCTCTAACCTCTGAAGCAATTCGCCCGGTCTCTGATGCTCATACTTCACCTGCTGACAGTTGAGGCACCAAGCTACAAACCCCAATATATCCTTCTTCATTCTTCTCCGCCAATAATGCTACCTCAAGTCCTGGTAAATCTTTGCGGCACCCGGATGAATAGAATACCGTGAGCTGTGGGCCTCCTCAATCAACTCACGTAGCCCATCCATATTAGGCACACAGATACGACCCTGCATCCTCAATACCCCATCATCCCCAATAGTAACACCTCTAGCATCACCGTGCTGAACCGTGTTCTTCAGGACAAGTAAATAGGGATCATAATACTGGCGCTCCCTGCTGCGATCACATAAGGAAGACCAAGATACCACACAAGCTAGAACCCGACTGGGCTCTGAGACGTTTCATCTCACGAACTGGTTGGCCAAAGCCTAAACATAAACTGCAAGAGGTCTCTCACCAACAGGAACGAAAGCAAGGCTAACCATACTCACTGCCTTTCTACTCAAGGCATCGGCCACCACATTGAGCAAGTGCTGGAGACTCCGATGATCTATATACACCACACAAGAAACACCGTAGAGGTAATGCTTCCAAATCCTCAATGCATTAACGACGGAAGCTAACTCCAAATCATAGACGGGGTAGTTCTTCTCATAGGGCTTCAACTGACGCTAAGTATAAGTAATCACTCTACCCTCCTGCATCAAAACATATTTGATACCGATCCGAGAAGAATCACAATACACTGTATAAGAACAAAAAGCTGAAGGTAGAATTAGCATTGGAGCTGTGGTCAAGGCAGTCTTGAGCTTCTGAAAGTTCTCCTCACACTCATCTAACCACTTGAAAATAACACCCTTCTGGGTCAACTTGGTTAAAGGCGATGCAATAGATGAGAAACCCTCTAAGAAGCGATGATAATAACCGGCCAAGCCGAGAAAGCTCATAATATCCATAATGAGGACGGTTTGCGCCAACTCTGAACTACCTCTATCTTCTTCGGATCCACTTGAATCCCCTCACTGGACATCACGTGCCCCAAGAACACCACCGAACTGAGCCAAAACTCACATTTAGAGAACTTGGCATAAAGCTTCTCCTCCCTCAACCACTACAACACAATTCTCAGATGCTGGGCATGCTCCTCCTGACTACGAGAGTACACTAGGATATAATCAATGAACACTATGAAAAACGAGTCAATATAAGGTTAAAATACACTTTTCATCAAATGCATGAATACTGCAGGGGCGTTGGTCAACCCAAAAGACATCACGAAGAACTCATAATGACCATAACGGGTCCTGAAATATGTCTTTAAAATATTCGAGTCCTGAATCTTCAACTGGTGATACCTAGACCTCAAGTCAATCTTAGTGAACACCCTCGCACCCTGAAGCTGGTCGAAAAAATTATCAATACTCGAAACCAAGTCAATACCAAAGTCAATATCCCTATCGGGCGGCATGCTCGGCAAGTCTGTAGGAAAACATCCGGGGAATCTCGTACCACTGGAACAGAATCAGTAATAAGGGTATCAGTAGCAACATCCCTCACAAAGGCAAAATACGATAAGCAACCCTTCCCAATCATTTGATAGGCCTGCAATCATGAAATCTCTCTGCTGGGAACGTAGTCTAGAGAACCTCTCCACTCAATCCTTGGCAACCCCGGCATCGCCAACGTCACGGTCTTAACGTGACAATCCAGAATAGCATGAGATGGAGACAACCAATCCATACCCAAGATCACATCAAAGTCCACCATACTAAGCAATAAGAGGTCAACTCTAGTATCCAACCCCCCAATAGTCACTACACATGACTAATATACACGGTCCACAACAATAGTATCGCCTACTGGCGTAAGATACATGACAAGATGAAAATAAGGAATCGTGGGGCATATCTAGATAATGAGCAAAATACGATGAGACATATGAATAAGTGGAACTAGGGTCAAATAATATAGAGGCATCCCTATGGCATATTGAGACAATACTTGTGATCACTACATCTGAAGCAACAGCATCTGGTCTGGCAGGAATAGCATACAATTGGTCCTGGCTCCACCTGATCGGCCTCCCCCTCTAGGGCAAACCCTAGCTGCTTGAGCCCCACCCCGACCCAGCTGCGCGGGTGGTAAAGTAATTGGTGCTGAAGTTGTAGTCTGACTCCTCTGCTGAGCTGTACCTCCCAAGAGGCAGGGACACTGCCTCCTGACATGACTAAGCTCCCCACATTTATAGCAACTCCAATCTAACAATGGTGGTTGGGACTGAAGGGAGTCCCGAGCACCGAAATAACTACTAGAAGGACCCGGCATAGATGAAACTTGAGCCGACGGAGCACGGGACAAACTCTGAGCTGGAAGGGAACTAAGAGATGACTGGCCCTGATGAGAACTATATGAACCCTGGCCGGATGATGCACCACAGTGAGCTAGACAAGCCGTATGAGCATGCCTATAAGGACGACCCTTGTAGTGGTGGAACTGACCCCCAGAAGGAACACCGCTAAAACCACCCGATCCATGAGGCCTCTTGGCATCCCTCTACCCCGCTCCTCACCATGGACCATCTCTATCTGCTGAGCAATGTCGACCACCTTATCAAAAGTAGCACCAGATACCCTCTCCCTAGTCATAAGCAATCGCAGCTGATAACTGAGACCATCAATGAACCTCCTGATCCCCTCCCTATCAGTGGGAACCAACCAAACTGCGTGATGAACCAACTCAAAAAACCTCATCTCGTACTGGGTCACAGACATGCCATCCTGACGAAGCTACTCAAACTGTCTGTGCAGCTCCTCCCTGCGAATCTGCGGCACAAATTTCTCCAAGAAGAGAACGGAGAACTCCTGCCATGTAAGTGGTGCTACACCGACTGGCCTGCGCCTCTCATAAGCCTCCAATCATCTGAAGGCAGTCCCAGTGAACTGAAAGGTGGTGAACGAGACCTCACCAGTCTCTAGAATACCTGTTGTACGAAGAATTTGCTTGCACTTGTCGAAGAAACCCTAGGCATCCTCCGACTCAGCATCGCTAAATCATGGAGGGTGAAGCCTCCCAAACCTCTCAAGTCTTCTCTGCTCATCATCAGTCATAACAGGGACCACTGGGCTTGAGAACATGCAACCGGTTGGGCTGGTAGTAACCCTAGTGTCTGAAGTCCCTGCATCACCTGCTCTAGAGTATGGGCAGTGGGGGTATGACTGCCTCCCCCGGCCTGAGAAGTGGCTGGTACGGCCTGAACCAAAGCCACCTGAGACAGGCCAGTACAAACCGTCAGTATCTGGGCCAAAGCCTCCAAAAGGCCTGGATCACAATGGGCACAACTAGTGCCTGAGCTGGCCCCACTAGCTCAGCCATATCTGGAACCTGCTCCTGAGCTGGAGCAACTGGTGGATCTGCAAGTGCTGCCCTAGCTGACATACGAGCTGCACCTCTACCCTTGCCGCAAACCCTACCGCGACCTGGGCCTGTCGTGGCCCTAGTTGGTGGTACTGGTGGCTATCCATCCCACCTAGCACGTGCTTTCACCATATTTGAGAGAATAGAATATAGTAGTTTAGTTACCGGAATCAACAAATCCGCACGACAAGAATACAAGAATATAAAATTTGCTAAGGGTGCGGCAGCCTCTTGAAGATGAGTACAGACGTCTCCGTACCGATCCGTAAGACTTTACTAAACCTGCTTAAGACTCGTGAGACATATGTAACCTAGGCACTAATACCAACTTCTCACGACCCAAAATCCTAACCTGTCATGATGGCGCCTATCGTGGTTCTAGGCAAGCCGACATTCATGAAATAACTCCAACACCTAACAGAAAACGGATTTAATACACTTTAAATAATAAAACTTCTCAAAAACAGGATAGAAAATAAAAAACACAACGCGGAAATTCCCAACATCGGGGAGTCACTAAGTACATGAGCATCTAAGTATCACAAGACTGGAATATACTATCTGTCATAGTCTGAAACAAAATACAATAAGTGAAAGGGTAGGGAAGGAGAATCAAGGTCTGCAAAACACCAGCAGCTACCTCGGAATCTCCAGAAGATCAACTGTACATGGAAATCAACACCCACCGTGACCGGAAACACCTGGATCTGCACACGAAGTGCAGGGTGTAACGTGAGTACAACCAACTCAGTACGAAACAAGACTAAATAAAGACCTGAAAGTAGGGACAAGCTTTATAGTTATAGTTCAATTACAATGATTTAAACATAGGAAGGTACACATACTTTCACGTTCGACAATAAGGCCAAAATAGTAATTTCATTTCAAGTTCAACGGAAACTGAGTGTAATATGTTTCAGAAATTTCAGGACAGTGATACATGACAGCTAAGTGCAACAATAATAAAATCAAATGCATCCTCTCAGGGCTACAGTCACTCAGCCCTCCCATTCACTCAACACTCGGCACTCGCACTCAGTAGGTACCTACGCTCACTAGGGGTATGTACAGACTCCGGAGGGGCTCCTTCAGTCCAAGCGCTATATCGAGCCAATCATGGCATAAATCAATGAAACCCATTGCGGCGTGCCGCCCGATCCCATATATATATAGCGATAAGTCTCGTTGCGGCGTGCAACCCGACCCACATATATTCAACCATAAGGTTCATTGCAGCGTGTGACCTGATCCACATATATACATATATCACTCATAGTTCGGCACTCAAGCCTCAACTCACTCACCAACCTCTCCACTCTCTAGCTCTCATAAATCATGATAATCAACCCAAACAGAAATGATGTAATATATCAACAAGGACACAAAAGAGATTGAGATATGATATGCAAGTAAAGAGACTGAGTACAACAGCAATTTAGCAGACAATTTAACATACAGCACGAACTCTAAGGCCCCTTCAGTACCAGCACATGGCCTAAGCATGATTTCTAACAGGACTTGCAGCTAGATTTCTATATCACGTGAAGAATTTACAAATATCAATAGATTTATCATCTATACGGTTCCATGGAATGGACCAAGTCCCAATTCCTATGGTTCACGCCTACACGCCTGTCAACTAGCATGTGCGTCACCTCAAAACCAATTCACATGACATAAAATCTAGGTTTTATACCCTCAGAACCAGATTTAGAACTGTTATTTACTTCAATCCGAGCAAATCTCTATGCCAACACACCATTGCATCGCAAATTGACCTCTAAATGTGCCGAATCTAGCAACAAACAATACAATACAATCAACACGGGCTAAAGGAATCAATTTCACTAGAAAATAAGAAGTTATTAATCAAAATCAGAAATCGGCTCAAGGGCATCCCCCGGGCCCACGTCTCGAAATCTGAAAAAAGTCACAAAATCTGAACACCCATTCGATCACAAGTTCACCCATACCATAATTACTCAAATCCAATACCAAATTCTCAATCAAAACCTCAAAATCTAACCTAAGAACTTTTCTCCATTTTCCCCTAAGTTACAACCCCAAATCACTAATGTAAATGATGAAATCAAACATAATCATGGAAATTAATCAAAACTAGGTAAGAACCACTTACCCCAAACACCCACGTGAAAATCACTCCAAAAATCGCCTTCCACCGAGCTCGAAATGTTAAATAAGAAGCCAAAATCGCGAATCCTTATTTTAAAAAATCTGCCCAGGCTTTCCGCTTCTACGCACACTTAGCCGCATATGCGGCATCGCAGAAGCGACAATACACCCGCTTCTGCGGTGATCCACTGAACCTGGGCCTCCCCTTCTGCGGTCCTTTCGCTCGCATACGCGCAATCGCAGGTGCGGAATTCCCCATCGCACCTGCGAGCCCTCCGCTTCTGCGCCCATCACATTGCACCTGCGACCGCGCTGGAGCAGAAATTGCCTCGCACTTGCGACCAAATTCTTCCCTAGCCCTGGCCACATTTGCGCTCCTCGTCTCGCACCTGCAGTCAATGTTCTGCATGTGTGATTGCATCAGAAGGCTTCAGCTTCAGCAATCTTTGAAACTCAAAATCAATCCATTGACAATCTGAAATCAACCCAAGGCCCCCGGAACCTCAGCCGAACATACCAACGTGTCTTAAAACCTAATACGAAGTTAGTCGAGCCCTCAAATCACCTCAAACAGCATCAAAAACACGAATCGCACATAGATTCAGGCCTAATGAACTTTGAACTTCCAATTTCTACAAACGATGCCGGAACCTATCAAATCACGTCCGATTAACCCTATATTTTGCATACAAGTCATAAATGACACCGCGGACCTATTCTAACTTCCAGAATCGGAATTTGACCTCGATATCAAAAAGTCCACCACCGGTCAAACTTCCTGAAAATCCAACTTTCATCATTTCAAGCATAATTCCACTATGGACCTTCAAATCACCATTCGTACATGCTCCTAATCCCAAAATCACTCAACGGAGCTAACGGAACAATCAAAACTCCATTCTTGAGTCGTTTACAGATATTTCGACATCTGGTCAATCATTTTTAACTTAAGCTTTTAACCATGAGACTAAGTGTCTCAATTCCTTCCAAAATCTCTCTAGATCCTAACCAGCTACCCCATAAGTCTCATAATAGCTATAAAGTACAAAATGAGTAGTAAATGAGGAAACGGGGCTACAACTCTCAGAACGACCAGTCGGGTCATTACAGTTGTTTATGTACATGTGTATGTGTGTGTGAGTATGTATAACTCTAAGTTTCTCCCACAATTAGTAATGTTCGTTTAAATACATACTCGGAGGCCTCAATGCCCCAGTTTTATGAATAAAATGGTGCAAGCACAGACGTCGGTTTGCACGGCCTTTGGGCATCGTGTGCCGGTCGCACCCTCTAATATTGGGGTGTGACAAACTTGGTATTAGAGAAAGTCATGTCATAGGAAATCCTGCAAGCCATATCTAGTAGAGTCTTGTTTATGGGTATGTTGTGCACCATACTTATAGGCAGAAGGCTACAAGATATATAGGATTAATACCCTTCTTTCTGATCAAGATCGTTGGATAGAGCTGAGTCGTAAATGTTCGTTTCTAATTCCCGTATTATTTATATTTATTGTGATGCCTACCACGAAATGTCATATGATTATTCAGGGATTGGATGAAGAAGTGGGGGAAGGTACCTACTAGGTGCCCCCTGCCTCTATAATGTGAACCCCAAGATGAGGATGATACTCAGGTGTCGGAAACAACACCACTACCTCCAGAAGGGCCCAAAGAAACTAACATACCTCGCATTCCTCCCCTAGTTTCTCCTGAACAGGATTTGGATATGAGAAGTTCAATACAGTTATTGACTTGATTAATAGCTTCTCAAGCCCAAGATCAGGCCCCTGCCACTTCAGCAAGACTTCATTAATTTGGACCCCTGTGTATTTATACGAACAGATCCAAATGAAGATCCCCGAAGCTTTTGAGATCAGATGCACCGGACTCTATGGGCTATGCATGTCACTGATACCGAGTGCGTGGAGCTTGCTTCTTAGAGGTTGCGGGACATTGCTGTGATATGGTATGAAATTCGGGAACGGTCTAGGGCACCTGTTGCACCACCAGTGGGATAGAGGGAGTTTTCTGAGGCATTTATGCAGTAGTATTTTCCTGTCGAGCTCCGTCGAGCCAGTAAAGATAAAGTTCTACGGCTAGAGCAAGGTAATATGAGGTTTGGTGAGTACAGCAAGCAATTTAACTCTTGGTGATGTATGCCCCTTTGGCCATGGCTGAGATGAGTGATCGGGTACATCAATTTGTGGGCAACCACATCTGATTAATGAATGTATTACTACTTCTTTGTACCTTAATATGGATATTTCTCGCATTGAACCCCATTTAAGGAACTTAGAGTATCGTATGAGGCAGCAGCGGATTGCTCGAGAGCATGATCGGGGCCACCGTAAGAGAAACTGAACCACAGATGATATAGGAGAGTCTTGAGGTGAATTTGAACCTCCAACTTCTTGGAAAACATCTTATTCAGTTGCTAATGTACCATCACAGTCCTAAGGGCAGCATCGTGATTGGATTGCTTATTCCGAACAGGGCCAAAGTTTTCGAGGACATAGCTCATAGTATATCGGGTATTCTGGTGAAGCAAGGATCCCGATGCCATATTGTGACCGATGTGGTAAGAATCATCTTAGACCATCCTGCCAGGGTACGGACTTATGTCATTCGTGTGGGCAACCCAGCCACATCATGTGTTTTTGCCCGGTGAGGGGTGGGAGGAATATGATACGACCAACTAAATCTGTAGCGGCTTCCTCATAAACAATACGTCCTTATGACCAGGGTATGAATCTATCAGTTGGGAGGGGGAGAGATATAGGTGGAGCATCTTGTTCGTGTGGGCCACAGGATCATATATATGCACTATCGGGACAGCAGAACCTAGAAATTGGAATTATCACTGAATATGGTTGTAGGTGATCAGTATCTTCCATTAATGTGTATGTTTTCATAAACACTGACTCAATACCAGGAAGAATAATTGAGAAAACCCCAACAAATTGGCTGCAACTCAACATTCACGGACGAATATGGTTGTAGGTGATCAGTATCTTCCATTAATGTGTATGTTTTCATAAACGCTGACTCAATACTAGGAAGAATGATTGAGGAAACCCCAAAAAATTGGCTGCAACTCAACATTCAGGGACGAATGTCCCCATGGGGGTAATGATATTACACCCCACACAATATGTGTGTGTGCGTGTGTGTGTGTATATATATATATATATATATATATATATATATATATATATATATATATATATATATATAAAGCTTGGTAATATTGACCCCTGAAACGGCTAATCAGTCGGTGACACATATGTAGTTAGAAGGGTCAAATAGGGATAACACGTTTCAATAGGCTAACTCCAGATGTCTTGCCGGGTGCTGTAACCGGGGCAGGGGCGACTTATTTTGCATGTAAAGGCAGCGGAATTTCCTAGGAATGGTAGTGTATAAAAAGGCAATGTAGCTCTTTCTCTTTCATTCTAGAAAGTATCACCCCAATATAGCTCACTCAAAAGCTCTCAAGTTTCTTAAGAAATTTCCCTAAACGATTCAGGATTAGAACCAAAGGAAAAATTACTGGGAAGATTAAAGTAAATCTCTCGTGTACATTCTTGTATCAATCGTTCTTCTGTTATCTGGATTTTGAAGATCCCTTAGAAATACAGCTTTCCGTTATAGGAGGGTAAGAACCCAGAAGGTGTAACTAAGTTCTTCAACAAAAAAAAGGTATGTGAGGCAGTCTTTCCTTCTTGGCATGACTTGATATAAGCGTTTGTTTCTGAATGATCATTATATTATACCTTTATTGTCCTAAGCTTCCTTCGTATAAGCTGTTCATGTTCTTGTTCATTGTTACCGGTAGCGCTTTGAGTTAAGGATGTTTTCGGATGGCACCGTCAGGTTATAAGGTGTAGTCTATTCTAAGTTTAATTTTAGAAGTCTAAGTAAGTTAAACCTGTGTTGAATTTGTGTATATGCATCTATACTTATTGTTAATGACCGAGCCCATACGAGGCCGGATACAAAATGATATAACATGAGGTATCACTGAGCCCATGTAAGGTCGGGTACGAAATGATGAAATATGAAATGTTAACGAGCCCATGTGAGGCCGGATACAGAATGATGCAATGTAAGATGCTAATGAGCCCATGTGTGGCCAGGTATGGAGCAACGTGATGTTTGATAATGAGCCCATGTGATATAAGTAATTACTGAGTCCATGTGTGGTCGGGTACGAGATGATAAGTATGTGATACTACTAAACCCTTGTGTGGCCGAGTATGGTGTTGATGTGATATGCCATAATGAGCAGCTGACTATCACCTAATACAAGATGATACGTCCGTGAAGAGCGACTTTAATATTTTTATACAATTTGCATGCATTTATGATTCGAGGTTACAAAGTGTGCGTCCCCCAGTAGCTTGCCTCTGATATTTAGGTTGAAGTTGTGTACGCGTATCTTTTTTGTTATGTTTTCGGCTTACAAGTATATTATCAACTTTACATACTAAGTACATTCTTCATACTGGCACCTTCTTTTGGGAGCTGTGTTCATGCCCACAAGTACAAATAGACCCGGTGACATCCCTCCTTAGTATGGTGTTTGTGAACAAAAAGGTGTAAGCACATAAATCGATTCGCACGGGCTTTCGGGCATCGTATATCGGTCGCACCCTTTGAGGTTGGGGTGTGACAGTTAGTTCTTCCATCATGCCCATTTTCAAACTCACTTAGCATGAGATGTAAGAATTCCTTGCACAAATCAGAATTAGCACTTCCAAAAATGAGATCATCAACATAAATTTAAATAATAAGATAACTTGATGATGATCTTTTGATAAACAAAGTTGTATCAATCTTAACTCTTGAAAAATTGTGGCCAATAAGAAATGTACTCGATCTTTCATACCAAGCTCTAGGTGCTTGTTTTAGTCCATAAAAAGCCTTAGTCAACTTAAACACATGATAGGAAACTGTGAGTTTTCAATTCCAGGAGGTTTTTTTACATAAACCTCCTCATCAATAAAACCATTTAGAAAAGCACTTTTAACATCTATTTGACATAATTTAAAACCTTTAAGAAAAGCATATGCAAGCGATATACGGATTGATTCTAAGCAAGCTACTGGAGCAAAGGTTTCGTCATAGTCGACTCCTTCCTGTTGGGAGTAACCTTGTGTGACTAGGCTTGCTTTGTTTATAGTGACTTTGCCTTCTTCTCATATTATTTCTGACTACCCATTTGATTCGAATTACTGCTGCATTTGCTGACATGGGTATTAATGTCCATACGTGATTTTGTCGAACTTATCAATTTCTTCTTGCATAGCTTGTATCCAACTGGAGTCTTTCAGAGTTTCGTCAACTTTCTTTGACTCTATTTGAGATATGAGTGCAATGTTAGACTTTTTCTTTATAGTTCCTCTTGTTTTCATCACGTTGTTTTGATTTCCTATAATAAATTTTTAGCATACTCAGGTTCACTTCTCCATTCATTTGGTATTGTCTTAGCTTGTTGTGTAATCAACTCCTTCTGAGATTCAGTATTCTTGTCGGCAGCTTCATTATCTAGAGGTAGGGGTCAGTTTGATAAAGGCCATCATGAAACACCATCTCATTCTACCAGCATGTAGCCCATGGAGCAGTGGCTTAGTCATCTTTTAGCACTCGAGTTCCATCATCTTTAAGTGCCCTCCTAGTGAGCTCTTACTTGCTCCGTTTGTTCAGGGTTCTTCCAGTGGGTACTCGGGTCATCAAGGGAAGCGTCAGCAGTCTCAGTCAGCTAGGGATTATTATGAGTGTGGTGGGTTTGTCCATGTGAGGAGGTAGTGCCCCAAGCTTGCTAGAGGCGTAACATTGAAAATTTCTCAGTTTGTGGTTCCTGCACCAGGTTCTCCATCCCCTGCCCAGTCAACTAGAGGGGGAGGACATGCAGTTAGAGGACGTCTTGGAGGAGGGGGCTAGGTAGGTGGAGGTCAGACTAGTGGCGGTCAGCTCACTTCTATGCTTTCCTAGGTAGACCGGAGGTTATGGCGTCATATACAGTTATCACATGTATGGTTTTGGTCATTCATAGATGTACTTATATGTTGTTTGATCCAGGGTCTACTTATTCGTATCTATCATACTATTTTCTTCCTTATTTGGATATGCCTTGTGATTGTCTTGATATTCATGTTTATGTATCTATATCTGTTGGTGATTCTAATGTGATAGATCGTGTATATCGGTCTTGTGTGCTTACTTTTGGGGGTTGTGAGACTAGGGTTGATCTTTTGTTGTTTAACATGGTAGATTTTGATATGATTTTGGGCATGGATTAGCTATGTCTGTATCATGCTATTTTTTATTGTCACGGTAGGAATGTGATGTAGGCTATGCCGGGGTTACCAAGGTTGGAATTAAGCAGTTCTCTTGGTCATGCCCATAGTAGGGTGATTTAATTTTTTAAGGCTGAATGGATTATTTAGAAGGGGTCTTTGGCATATCTGGCTTTTGTTCGAGATACTGGTGCCGAGACTCTTATTATTGATTTGGTTCCAGTAGTGAGGGAGTTTCCAGATGTGTTCCCTACTGACTTATCGGGCATGACACCTGATTGGGATATTGATTTTTCTATTTACTTGGTGCCGAGCCCTCAGCCCATATCCATTCCACGGTATCGCATGGCTCCAACTGAGTTAAAAGAGTTAATGAAATAGTTGTAGGAGTTGTTGGATAAAGGTTTATCAAGACGAGTGTTTCTCCTTGGGGTGCACCTGTGTTTTTGTGAAAGGATGGTTCTATAAGGATATATACTAATTATAGGCAGTTGAATAGGATCGCTATCAAGAACAAGTATCTATTGACCCGAATTGATGATTTGTTTGATCAGCTTATGGGTGTCAGGGTGTTCTCGAAGATTGATTTGAGGTTGGGTTATCACTATTTAAAGATTAGGGCCTCAGACATCACTAAGACGGCCTTCAGGACTCGTTATCGATGTTATAAGTTCTTGGTTTGAATAATGCTCCAGTAGCTCTCATGCATTTGATGAACAGTGTGTTCTAGCCTTATTGGATTCTTTTGTCATTGTGTTAATTGAGGATATCTCGGTATATTATCATATAAGAGAGGAGCGCGAGCAGCATTTGAAGATTGTGGTTCAATTTCTAAGAGAAAAGAAGTTGTATGCTAAGTTCTCCAAGTGCGAATTATGGTTGGATTTGGTGGAATTCTTGGGCCACGTGGTGTCTAGTGATGGTATCAAGGTGGACCCAAAGAAGATTGAGTCGGTTCAGAGTTGGCCTAGACCTTCCATAGCTCAGAGATCAACAGTGTGTTCTAGCCTTATTTGGCAGGTGACTATCGTTGCCTTCTGGAGGGTTTTACATCTACTGCACCCCCATTGACCAAGTTTACTGAAAAAGGTATTCCTTTTAAATGGTCTTATGTGTGTGAAGAGAGCTTTGAGAAGCTCAAGACTGCTTTGACTATAGCCTCAATGTTGGTGTTGCCCACAGGTTTAGGGTCATACATGGTGTATTGTGTTGCCTGACGTGTTGGTCATGGCGTGGTGTTGATGTAGGAAATGATTGTTTATGCGTCACGGTAGTTGAAGCCTCATGAGAATAATTATATGGTTCGTGATTTGGAGTTAGCACCTATTGTGCATGCACTAAAGATTTGGAGGCATTACTTGTATGGTGTATCTTATGAGATTTATACTGATCATTAGAGTTTCAACATTTGTTCCAGAAAAAAGATTTTAAATTAAGGCAGCGGAGGTGGTTGGAATTGTTGAAAGATTCTGATATCATTATCTTATATCATCAAGATAAGGCGAATGTGTTAGCGAATGTTTTGCATAGGAAGGCAGAGAGTATAAGGAGTTTGGAATTTATCCAAGTTGTGGAGAGGCCTTTGGATATGGATGTTCAAGCATTGACGAAAGGTTTGTGAGATTGGATATTTCTGAGTCTAGTAGTGTTCTTGCTTGTGTTGTTGTACAGTCATCCTTGTTTGAGAGCATTAATCCTCGCTGGTAGAATGATCCCCATTTGATTGTCCTTAACGATACGGTGTTGCGAGGTGGTGCTAAGGAGGTTGTCATTGGTGATGATGGTGTATTGCGACTTCGGGGTCAGATTTGTGTTCCTAATGTGGATGTTTTGAGGGAGTTGATTCCTGAGAAGGCTCATATTTCACTGTATTTTATTCATCCAGGTGCTACAAAGATGTATCGTAATTTGGAGAAGCATTATTGGTGGCGAATGATGAAGAAGAACATTGATGGACATGTTTCGTGGTGTTTGAATTATCAGCACGTCAAGTATGAGCATCGAAAACCAAGTGGTTTAGTTCAGAGGTTAGATATACCAAAGTGGAAGTGTGAGCGCAATACTATGGACTTTGTGGTAGGATTGCCATGGACATTGAGGAAGTTTGATGCTATTTGGCATTATGAACGGATTGACTAAGTCTGCGCATTTCATTTTGGTCATGACTTACCACACTTCAGAGTAGTTGGCTCAGATCTACATTAAAGAGTTCATCTATTTGCATGGGGTTCATGTTTCTATCATATCGGATTGGGTGAACACTTCACATTGAACTTTTGGAGAGCTGTTCAGCATAAGTTGGGCATGCAACTAGAGCTTAGCACTAGATTTCACCTATACACGGACGGGCAGTCTGAGGGGACCAGTCAGATCCTTGAGGATATGTTGAGAGCTATGTTATTAATTTTGGAGGCTAGCATGATCTGTTTCTACCATTGGCAGAGCTTGCTTAAAACAATAGATAACAGTATAGTATTATCCATATGGCTCCGTATGAGGGCTTTATGAGAGATAGTGTCGTTCTATAGTTGGTTGGTTTGAGCGTGGTAAGACTAGTTATTGGGTATAGAAATGGTTCGTGATGCTTTGGAGAAAGAAGTTGATTCAGGATCGGCTTCTTACAGTGCAGTCCAAGCAGAAGAGTTATGCACATAGGAAGGTTCGTGATGTGGCTTTCATAGAGGGTGGAAAGGTTCTTCTAAAAGTTTTGCCTATGAAGGGCCTAATGAGATTTGATAAGAAGGGCAAGTTGATCCCTTGGTATATTTTTCCATTTGAATTTTAGAGAGAGTTGGTAAGGTGTCTTACATGCTTACTTAGCCACTGAGCTTCTCAGAAGTTCATTCGGTATTTCATGTTTTCTTGCTTCGGAAGTATTTTGAAGACAAGTCAGATGTGTTATATTTCTATTTAGTGCTGTTGGATGAGAAGCTGGCTTATGAAGATGTGTCAGTGGCCAGTTTGGATAGGCAGTATTGAAGATGAGGTTGAAAGAGATTGCATCACTGAAGGCTCAACGGAGAGGTTAACCGGTCGAGAAAGCAACTTGAGAGACCAAGCATGATATGTGGAGTAGATAACCTTATCTTTTTAGCATTCCAGGTGCGATTCTAAACCCATTTTGGGTACTGCAGCCTCATTTCCTTATTTGATGCTTCTCGTATGTTTGTTTCATTATTTATTAATTATGTGGTTGGTTGGATTAGTTTCAGGAAGGTTTGGAAGTTAATCGAAACACTTAGTTCCATTTTTGGAAGCCTAAGTTTTAAATTTACGAAGATCTGACATTTGAGTAGATGACTTCGGAATCGGAATTTGATTGTTCCAATAGGTTTGAATAGTGATTTTGGACTTGCACGTATGTTTCAATTTAGAGGTTTCTATAAGGTTTTGGCTCTATTTGTCGAAAGCTGGAAATTTGAAGAATTGGAGAGTTCTTAATTTCGACTGATAGTTGACTTATGGGCTAATGAGTTTTCTTTGTGGTTTTAAGACTTTGGATAGGTTTATTTGGTTTAAGGAAACTTGTGTGCAAAAAAAAAAGCAGCCTGATGCACAAAGCTCCCGCTACGGGCGGGGTCCAGAGAAGGGCTGGACCACAAGGGTCAATTGTATGTAGCCTTACCCTGCATTTCTGCAAGAGGTTGTTTCCACGGCTTGAACCTGTGATGAGCTTATGTGCGCAGCTAGGTTGTGATTAGCCAGATAGAGTAAAGCTTAAGATATACCTTATTTGGACTCTATGAATTGCTTATCCATGTTTGTTTGATTTTATGACTACGTGATGAATCTTTATCATGATTAGAGACCATGTTAGGGTTATGACTTATTGATTTGAACATGATAGACTTCTTTCACTATGTTGAGCTTTCTATTTTAGCCGCAAGCATATAATTGGCTATTTGAATTATGATTTATCAATTATTGGCATACCTTGCTCTTGTTGATACCATGATCGGACTTAAGAATATAAATCAAAAAAATTGAACCGTTATGAAGAGATGAACCATATGGTTAACCATAGCAATCTCTTATTCATTTAAATATTCATTCGCATTTTATTATTATATCCTGGTGCATCTTTTGGTTATATCATCTCATATGGATATACATGAGTTGGAGAATTGGATATTGAGGAAAGTTGAGGATTTTGGCATTAAGGACATTATGAGCAGATATTGGTAACTGATTAATGTTGATATTATGATTGGATCAGGTTGTACGCTGCAACAACAGTTGGATATAGATTTGTCCCTCTCGAGTCAGGTGATTACATGTTACTTTGGGGCCTATGAGCAGGCACCTAAATTGGCGCTCGATTTGGACACTTGGCTAGTGTCAGGTATATGGTATTGTGTATGATATATTGAGAGCAGATCATGTGCATGCACTTGCATTCTAGACTCATGCAATAGCTTTTAAATGATTGTTAATTTACCTATATCCTTATTATGAAAATAATAGAGATAACTGTTATTGTATTCTATGCTCTTTGTCTGAAAAGAATGTCTAAATTCCAGAATTTACTTTGCTTCTACTTTTGGACTCGATTGATGTTATCATGATTCATTCCATGTACTAATTATGTATTCACTTGCTGATCGGACTGTTAGAAAGTGTCAGTGTCGACCCTTCGTCACTACTTCTTCGAGGTTAGACTTGATACTTAATGAGTACCGTGATTTTGTACTCATACTATACTTCTGAATATTTTGTGGAGATTCAGAGGCTGACACCAGTGGTACTCGTCTAGCTCTGTAGGAGCTTATTGGAGAGTTCGTAGGGAGTTCCCTTATGTTCGATCCATAACACATGGAGTTCCCCTCCCATGTTTACCCATTTCTATCTATTTATATCTTTCCATATGGATGTTATTGTTTAGTTGAAATAGTTATCTTTGTTAGATTCTTGTGACATTGTGACACTGGGATTTGGGATATTTTGAGATAGTTGTGGTCGTGTTTAGACTCTATCTGAGACATGTATATCAGGATGTTATTTTGAAATCTTATTTTTCTTTTATATTAATATCGTAATTCTCTTGATGACTTAATAATTGGATTCTATTATTGTTGTTATGTGTTGGCTTGCCTAGTAAGTGAGTCAGGCACCATCACGACCTTTGATGGGATTTTGTATTGTGACTATTGGTTCGCGTAGCCGGTGAGTAAGGTACCATCACAGCCATTAATGGGTTCTGGGTCATGACAGCTTGGTATCGGAGCACTATGTTGCATAGGTCTCTCGAGTCATGAGCATTTCTTATAGAGTCTTGTGGATCAGTATGGAGACATCAATACTTATCTTTGAGAGGTTATAGGACATTTTGTGGGCGTTTGGACAAAAGAATTGTAAAATTTCAAAAAAAAAAAAAGTGAAAAGACTTTCAAGTGAAAATGGTATTTGAAAATTAGAGTTTTGTTTGCACATGAATATAATTTTGGGTTGTTTTTGAAGTTTTTTGAGTGATCTGAGTGAAAATTTCGAAAAATAGCTTTTTAGAGTTTTCAAATTTTTGAAAAATTCCAAAATTCATCTTCAAGTGAAAATTGAAAATTTTAATAACCAAACACTGATCTCGAAAAAAAAGTGAACATTTTTCCGAAAAAAGTGGAAAAGTTTCTTATGTCCAAACGGGCTTTAGGTAACTTCAACTTCCTTTTATTCTACATCGTGCAATTTTGATTTATCCTGAAGTTTGAATCTCTACTCTTATATTCCCTCACTGATGGTGTTGTGTCAAATGCAGCTGAGCAGCAGCTAGAGCCCCAGGTTGTAGCCGCTACGAGAGGTAGAGGTTGGGCTAGAGGCACAATTAGATCCTAGAGCAAGACAATGCGCAGTAGCACCTATAGCCACTCATGCTAGTGCTAAAGAAGCTTCTGAGGAGCCATTTGCAGCTCTAAAGATGGACTAATTTCAGATTATTTTGTTCCACAAAGGTCAGCTCAGGTTTTTGAGGGTTTCATTGCTACCACTGTGCTTCCAGACGCTTTGGTATGTATAATGGCTTTCTTTTAGAGCACGACTTAGGTGCGTGTATTTCCCATAATACCAGCTACTTCTCAGGCGGCGGAGGAGTTCAAAGTCCAGCCACACACACTGCAAAGCACATGGTTCATGGGTTTTAAACTCTAGGATTTTTACCAGAAGGTATGGCTCAGACTATTTTTGCATCACGGTCTGAGGTTAGGCCCGCTATGTCTTTGGATGAGCTGAAGAGGGTAGATAGGTTTCAGAAACTACATCCCCCATTCTTTGAGGGAGGTTCTTCAGAGGATGCCCATGATTCTTTGCATAAATGTCATGAGATGTTGCACAACTTGGGCTTGTGGAGTTCAATGGAGTTGGTGGAAGACTTATGAGCAGGGTAGACCAGGAGGGTCATTTCCCCCATATGGACTCATCTCTCTCTTCTTTTCTTGGATAAGTACGTTCCACATACCAGGAGGGATGAGTTACATTGCTAGTTTGAGAACCTATAGCAAGATCACATGTCAGCCACAAATTATGAGTCGAGGTTTACTAAGCTATCACATCATGCAGCATTTCTTATTCCTACCGAGGTCGAGAAGGTGAAGAGGTTCATTGTGTGACACCCCATACTTTTATGTTGGAGTCCATCATAAGTGAATCAATATGGGCCAGGGAGTTTAAGGAACTTTACGAAGATAAGGGTTAAAACAAGAGTTAAGGAAGTATCGTGAAGGTTGGAGGCTAAACAAATTAAAGATGTTATAACCCATATTTTGAGGTAGAACTATGAGTACTTTATAACCAAAGGAGGTCATGTTTTAAGGTATTTAAATCAAATAAGATTCGTACGTTAAGTTTTGAATTAAATCAAGTTGTAAAACAAAAGTCCGCAAAAGTTAATGCAAGTTACGCTCATAATTCTACGAAAATTTGGGTCTAATGTCACTGAGTTATTCTCCCAATGTACTTGTATTTACAGGGTGATCTATCCACCAAATTGAAGAAATAAAAGTCTAGTTTTAGCACAGTAAACCGTTCTTCGATACGTCATCGGAGTAGAGAGATACTCGCGTTTCCACGAGACTGCACAAGCAGCCCCTATGGGACCCACTTGGCCGGTGGCCGACCTTCATCCATTTTAATCTCGTTTTTGGAATGAGCTTTGCTCATTTTTGGACCTACTTCCATCCTCAAACTCTTAAAAACCCTCCCAAATAGTTCCCCCAAGGCTCTGCAAGTTCCAAAAAAAATACGTCATAACCCAGCATCAAAGTTAGCCAACGGTGAAGAATAACCCCTCTATGGCTTTGTGATGTGAATGAGGATGATGTTGAGATAAGTTAAGCTTAGGGTTCGAATTTTATCTACTGCCTAAGATATATTTAACATCCTTTTGGTTGTGTTTAAGGTCAATCACATGTTGTTTGTTGTGTTGTAGTCAAAGATTACAAGATAGTACTTGAAAGGGGAAGAGATGTCGTTATCTTTTGTTGGATTGTTTTAAGGATATATATATATATATATATACATATATATATATATATATATATGTATATATATATATATATGTTGCTATGGCTGGAAACTTTGGAAAATAACTTGATTATAATATGATTTCTGTTGTTATGCATGTCTATATGTTTATCAAGTGAATTGATAAAAGAAACATATGAAACTTGAGACTGGAAGTGAAGATTAGCTTAAATGAAAATTAGCACTTCTATGGTGTTGTATTGCAATTGAGGGCTGTTGTGAGATAAGTATAGCATGGATTTCGACTTGAAGCTACTGTAGGAGGTAATTATTTTGTGCTCTTGCATGTGGTTAAGGTTATCTTCAAGTCTACTAAGTTAAATGGATGGACTAGACATGAACAAGTGAATAAAGTTGCTAATTGAGGATAGTTGGAGTTGTGGACTGTTTTCTTTGTTATAAATATATGGTATAAGACTGGAATCATTTTTATGAATGACTTCATTATCATGTTAATTATATTTAAGTTAAACTAAGAAGTCTATAAGGGATGATATGGGGTATATTGATTCAAATCCGAGCTTGTCGCTCGTCGTGAAGTAGTTGTGACTTGTTGTTGTTACATGATGTCTTGTTATTGATACTTATGTGATGCTGGATTGCTCTTGTTTTAGTTGTTGGTATATGGTATTGGAGGTGGCCCTTGATACAAGGGATATGCTGCTCGAATTTACGTAAACTACCTACTAACTTAAGCTACGAACTTAGCCTTTTCTTAGCACTGATTATGAATCTCCTTATGCTATTGTAGATTAAGTTGAGAGAAGAGTTGCTTAGAAGGTATTTAGGACTGAACGGGGTTAAGGTATGTAAAGGAAAAACCTTGCCTTCATTTTGGCATGATCCCATAACTAAACGCATGTGATAGCGAGACACAAAGAAAAGTTTGTACTCTTGCATTTATGTACATTATTCTAGTAATAAGTTATAGTATTCTCCCTTATCGAGACTTTATATTCAGTTAAGTATTGTCTTCTTTCAGTCAAGAGAGTAGACGGTCTATATATATATATAGTATTACGGTATTTTCACTACCGCCGAGCTATAATTTGTGGGAAGGTCCCTATTGGACCACCTCTTATTAGATGGTAAGTTATATAACGAGCCTATCGTGGTCGAGCGCCTATGAGCGAGCCCAGAAAAGTCGAGATACCGAGACTAGTATGGTCGATCACCTATGAGCAAGCCTACTATGGATGAGCAATTACATGTACCAAGCATTATAGGGTCGGGCAGCTATTTTACTTACTATATTGAGAGAGTTGAGCCAGTATTAGCAGGTAAGCATACCTTCAAATCATCTTTGACTCTCAGTTACTTTCAGTTAATATATTATCAGTTCTGTTTCAACTTTCAGTTATTTTATTGCTTTACATACTAGGTTCATTATTTCGTAGTAATGTCCTTTTTGTCGGAGATGTTGCATTTCATGCATGAAGGGTCAGATAGACGAATGTATAGACCTCCTCAATAGGTGTTGTCCGAGTTCAGCTTGGTCTGTAAGCTCCATGTCATTTGTAGTTGTCGGGTCTAGAGTTTTGATCATATATTTTGTGTGTTTCTATACATACATACATACATACATACATACATACATACATATATATATATATATGAGTGAGAGAGAGAGAGAGATTATATGGTAGGTCGGGGCCCTATTCAGGCCATAGTACAGCCATCAGTAGAGGTTTGTGGACATATCCTGTCAGTTAGTGCAGTATGTTCGCGTTGCATGTATATTCTTTTGGTTTGTCAGCTATAATATTGTGATGTCCTTGCCTTCCTAGCTTTATACTGACATTCAGTTGGAACTAGTCTCCTCTCGGTTTTACCCTTTGTTCCATAAATTGTTCTACGTTGTGGCCTTGACGGCCAAAGTACCACATTGATGTTCAGATTCCCTCAGTCTTAGATTGTTACGCTCGGTCAAGTGAGGCACCGGGTGCCGGTCTTGCCTCCCCATGTTTGGGGCGTGACAAACTTGGTATCAGAGCAGGTCTGTGCTAGGGAATCTACAAATCGTGTCTAGTAGAGTCTTGTTTATAGATGGTTGTGCACCACACTATATAAACAGGAAGCTACAAGGCATTTAGGAATCTTTTAACCTTCTTTCAAATCCAAATCGTGCTATAGAGAAAATATATAAGAGTTTGAGTTAGTGAACCCCATCATAGGGAATTTACTCACCGATATGAGATTGTAATCCTTGAGAAATATTCAGATAGGAATTGAGTAGTTAAAGGTACCGTATAAGTGTTACAAAAATTAAAGAGAGTGCCACTGGGGAGCCAATAAAAATTTGAGTTCAGAAGCAACCCTACAAGCATAAAGGGGCGGAGGTAAGTAAATAAGGATGAATATAGGCGAGTAAGAACATCAAAATCTTCGTCGGATATATAATGGAATAAGCTCATAGCTTTACAAGAGTCAGAGGGTCTTCCCTAAGTACTACAATGAAAGACTAGCTGAGGAAATAAGGAAGAAGGCTTCGGCCTAAGCATAGTAACGTGAAGAAGAAATGTTCTTGTAACAACAGTCTCATTAGGACATTGTATGCACTCCACAAGAAAGTGGAACCTATTTTGAGTAATGAACGGAAAGAAAAATCAAAAGTAATGTTCGAGATCAAATGAGTTGCACGAAATTCTAGTATGCGTGGGCATTAAGATAAGCCAAGTATTCATGCAACAAGTGGAAGAACGACCAGGAAAAGTGATTGCTTACATTTAAACACAACTTTCAAGGCACGAAAAAGAATTAGTCGATTTGTGATCTAGAGTTAGTTGCATTACGATCGCACTTATGATTTTGGAGTATTATCCATGTAGCATATATTTTGACATTCTTACAGTTATAAGAGAGTCTGGTATAAGTAAAAAGTAAGGATTGAGTCCACGTCATAAACAACAGATTCAATTGTTAGAAGATTATAACATGGATGTTCCATAGAGTCCACGAAGGGTTAATGTAATAACTAATACCCTGAGCTGCAGACTGGAAGACAGCATGGGCCTACTTAAAGATCGAGATAGAAGAGGAAGCTCGAGAGTTACATCAACTAAGTAAATCATGAGTCTTATTATTAGACCTAGATGGTTATAAAGATCGTGATTCAAAATATTTTGGAATCACACTTAATAGCATAAGTACAAGAGAGATAGTATAGCGGCCATATTCTATATGTCACGACCCGGAACTCCCACAGGACTGTGATGGCGCCTAACATTTCGCTTGCTAGGCAAGCCAACTTTAGCTATATTTATTAACCATTTTTAACGATTCAAAACAAATGGTAAGAATAAAACAAAATAATCAGAAATAAAGTGATAAACTAATGAACGACGTAATCCAAATACAATCCCATAAACTGGAGTCACGAATACATGAGCATCTAGAGTACTACAGATAATAGTCTAAATAAAATACAATTGTTTTAATCAAATTAAACAGCAGTGATAACATAGAAGGGGACTTCAGGGCTGAACCTCGTGCAGCTATACCTCAAGTCTCCACAGGTAGCTGGATCTGGGCAATCTCACTCAGTGCTGCTGGGACCCACTTTGTTATCTGCACAAGAAGTGCAGAGTGTAGTATGAGTACACCCGACCCTATGTACTCGTTAAGTGTCGAGCCTAATCTCGACGAAGTAGTGACAATGCTAAGGCGTGCCACTTACAATAACATGCGCGCAATAATAATAAAAACAAGAAAACAAGAAATGGAAGTGAAGCAGTTAGCTCACAAAAACGAACTCGAAATCCAACTACCAGAGAGCCCAGAATAACAAGTCTCATAGTCTCATATCACAATACCAAGGCAAATCCAACAAATCATAAACAAGTTCCACATATACAATCTATTGCAGCATGCCCCGATTCCACCATATCATCATCCGTCAATATCATAATCCATTCTTATTCCACCATTTCAATTCATTACCTTTCAGTGTCTGTTGCGGCATGCAACCCACTCCCCGAACAATTTCAATCAATGTAAACAGTTGAACAACTAAATTTACAAGAATTTATACATCAAGAGGGTAAATGCACAAGGTAATAAAGAACCACATAATAATCAAAGAATCTCTAACAACTCGAAGTTCCAACTTTACCAATTCATCGGTATCTATCAATTAAACAACTCAGGCAAGTGAAACCACATTATAGTAGGCAACAAATATTACGAACAATAAGATGAGTAAATATGTTGCAATTTAGATATGCAAGTAAAGCAAGTAGAGACAAGTAGCAAATAAGCATGGAATCATGGAAGGGACGAACAATTTAATACAAGAATAATTAAATGACAAGTAACAATTATGGCATAAAAGTCAAATAAAGCGTGTAACAATTAAGGCTTGAAGAAAGGTAGATCATGAAATAAATGAAAACATAGAGACAAATATCATGACAACATATATACACTCGTCACCTCGCATATACACCGTTTTCCCACATAATTCACATATCACATAGTTCAAGGATCACTAATTCTCTCAAGTCAAGGTTAGACCCAACACTTATCTCACTCCGCGAATCAAAACAATCAACCAACCACGACCTTGCCTCTCGAACAAGCCGCCAAACCAACCAAATCTAGCAAATTATCGATCAAATGATTCAAAATAAGCTTCAAAAACTACCCATTAATGAGAGAGGATCAATTTTGATCATTTTTTAAAAAGGCAACAAAAGCCAACACTGGGCCCCCTTGGTCAAAACCCGAGGTTCAAACCACAACCCGATTACCCATTCACTCCCGAGCCTGGTTATGTGATTATTTTCGAAATCTGACCTCAATTTAAGGTCTAAATATCAGTTTTACAATAATCTCCAATTCTACCCAAATCCCTAATTTCTAACATGAAAATCCTAAATATTATGTTGAAATATCATAAAAAGTAATGGGTAATTAAAAGGAAATGGATTAGAGTCACTAACCAATGAATTTGGGAAGAAACGCCTTTAGGAAAATCGCCTCTAGAGTGTTTAAGGTTGAGAAATGGTGTAAAATGAGCTAAGTTCCAATTTTTTCCCTCTTTTACCTAGTTGCAGATATCGCAATTGCGATGTCTTGTTCGCAATTGCAAGTATCACAAATGCGAGACAAGGGTCTTAAATGCAAACCCTGTCTAAAAGGAACAGAAGTCCCAAATGCGATGAATTGATTGCAAATGCGAAAACTCCACCATGGCAAAAGCAATCAGGAACTTCGCAAATGCGAAGCATACTCAAGTGGCCTGTGATCGCAAATTCGACCACTTCCTTCGCAAAAGCGAACGGCCACAGCTCGCAAAAGTGAACATAGTCCTTGCAAATGCGGGATTCAGCCAGTGCAGCCCATGCTCGTAAATGGGAAAAATTCTTCGCAATTGCAAGCCTGACCGCGTAAATGCGAGATCTGCAATAGAGCACCAGAGCTGGAAAGACCCCAGCTATCTTGCACTATTGAAACTCATCCGAAACACGTCCGAAACTCACCGAGCCCTTCGGGCTCCAAACCAAACATACACACAAGTGTAATAATATCATACGAACTCACTCGCACAATCAAATCATCAAAATAGCATCTAAATCTACAAATAAACCCTTGAAACAAATGAAATTTCAAAGAAATCTCAAGAACAACTAGAATCACATCTAACCGTCCAAATCATGTCAAATAAATTCCGAATTGCAACAAATTTTGCAAACAGGTTTCAAAAGCGATACATACCTATTCCAAGTTTCAATATCAAAATTCAAACCCATTAACTATGAAGTCAACTTACGGTCAAACTTAGGAAATTTTCAAACTTTCAAAATACTAGTTTTCGGAAAAATGAGTCAAATCAACCTAAGGACCTCCAATTTCAATTTCAGACATACGCCCAAGTCCGAAATCATGATACGGACCAACTGGAATCGTCAAAACACTGATCCGAGGTCATTTTCACAAAATGTTGATCGTAGTCAACTCAAGTTATTTTTAAGCTAAAAATCATATTTTCTTCAAATTTTCACATTACATTTCAAAAAGTGACACGGACCACGCACACAAAACAATAAACACCAAATAGAGCTAGCAGAGATCTTAGAACACGGAAATAGGGCTATTACTCAAAATGACCTATCGGGTCATCACATTCTCCACCTCTAAAACTAATGTTCATCCTCGAACGGACATAAAAATGTACCTGGACTGGTGAAAAGCTGGGGGTATCTACTCCGCATATCGGACTTGGACTCCCACGTCGCTGCCTCAATCGGCTGACCTCTCCACTGCACTCTAATAGAAGGATAACTCTTAGACCTCAACTTTCGGACCTGCCGTGCTAGAGTAGCCACTAGCTCCTCGTCATAAATCAAATTCTTATCCATTTGGATTGAGCTGAAATCTAATACATGGGACAAATGACCGCTATACTTCCGGAGCATGGAGACATGGAACACCGAGTGAACTGTTGATAAGCTAGGTGGCAATACCTAGGGTTTAACTTGCCCTTCTTCCCGAACCTCATCACACCCTTCATGGGTGAAACCCGAAGCAAAACCCTCTCTCCTACCATTAATGCAACATCATGAACTCTCCGATTCGCATAACTCTTCTGCCTAGATTGTGCTTTACGAAGCCGAGCCCAAATCATCTTGATCTTTTCCGAGGCATTTCGAACCAAATCAATATCCAACAACCGAGTGCCTCCTGGCTCAAAGCAGCCAACTGGAGAACGACATTGCCTCCCATATAAGGCCTCATAAGGAGCCATCTGAAAACTCGATTAGTAGCTGTTGTTGTAAGCAAACTCCGCAAGCTGAAAGAACTGATTCCAAGAACCCCCGAAATCCAAAACACAAGCGCGAAGCATATCCTCCAATATCTAAATGGTACGCTCGGACAGCCCATCCATCTGGGGGTGAAATATTGTACTCAACACAGTTCACATGCCTAGCTCACGCTGTACGGACCTACAAAAATGTGATGCGAACTACCTGGCCCAATCAGAAATAATGGACACTGGCACACTGTGCAGACGAACAATCTCGCAGATATAGATCTCAGCCAACCCCTCTGAAGAATAGGTAGCCGCCACCGGAATGAAGTGCGCCGACTTGGTCAACCTATCCATAATGACAAATTCGTGGAAGCCCAACAACGAAATCCATGGTAATACACTCCCACTTCCAATCAGGAATCTCAAGTATCTGAAGCAAACCGCCAGGTCTCTGATGCTCATACTTCAGTTGCTGGCAATTCAAACACTGAGCCACATACTCTACTATATCTTTCTTCATTCTTCTCCACTAATAATGCTACCTCAAATCCTGATACATCTTTGTGGCACCCAGATGAATGGAATACCGCGAACTGTGGGCCTCTTCAAGAATTAACTCACGAAGCCCATCCACATTGCGCATACAAATCTGACTCTACATCCGCAACACCCCATCATCTCAAATAGAAACTTCTTGGCATCACCGTGTTGTGCCGTGTCCTTAAGGACAAGAGAATGGAGGTCGTCATACTACCGCTCTTTTATGCGCTCTTACAAAGAAGACCGTGAAATCGTGCAAGCAAGAACCTGACTAAGCTCCAAAATATCTAACCTCACGAACTGATTGACCAAGGCCTAAACATCTGATTCTAGTAGTCTCTCGCCAACTGGAATATACACAAAGCTACCCATACTCACAGCCTTGCTACTCAATGCATCGGCCACCACACTGGCCTTCCTGTGATGACACAAAATGATGATATCATAGTCTTTTAAAAGCTCTAACAACCTCTGTGCCTCAAGTTGACATCCTTTTGCTTAAAAAAGTACAGTAGACTCTGATGATCAATGAATACTTCACATGACATGCCGTAGAGGTAATGCCTCCAAATCGTTAAAGCATGAACAATCGCTGCCAACTCTAAGTCATGAACAGGATAATTCTTCTCATGAAACTTCAACTACCGAGATGCATATGAAATCACCCTACCATCCTGCATCAATACTGCACCAAGCCTAATATGAGATGTATCACAATGCACGGTGTAGGATCCTGAACCTGTAGGCAACACCGACACTAGGGTTGTAGTCAAAGCAGTCCTGAGCTTTTGAAAGCTCAAGTCACACTCATCAAACCACATGAATGGGGCACCCTTCTAGGTCAATCTAGTTAATGGGGTTGTGATAGATGATAACCCCTCCACGAACTGGCAATAATGACCCGCCAAACCCAACAAGCTCTAAATCTCTGTAGCTGAAGTAGGTCTAGGACAGTTCTGCACTTCCTCAATCTTCTTTAGATCCACTTTAATGCCCCCGACAGATACAACATGCCCCAAAAAGGCAACCGAGTCCAACCAAAAATCAGACTTTGAAAACTTTACATACAACTGACTATCTCTAAGGGTATAAAGTACAATCCGAAATACTATTGATGCTCCTCTCGACTACGAAAGTAGCTCAAAATATCTTCAATGAAGACAATAACAAAAGAATTCAAATAGGGCATAAATACCCAATTCATCAAATCCATAAATGATGCTGGGGCATTTGTCATGCCAAATGACATCACTAGGAACTCATAATGCCCATACCAAGTCCGGAAAGTTGTCTTAAGGAAATCAGATGCCCTAATCTTCAACTGATGGTAGCCAGATCTCAAATCGATCTTCGAAAACACTTTGGCACCCTAAAGCTGATCAAATAAGTGATCACTCCTCGGCAATAGATACTTGTTCTTGATAGTGACTTTGTTCAACTACTGATAATCTATACATATCCTCATCGAACCATCCTTCTTCTTCACAAACAATATTGGCGCACCCCAGGGCAAAATACTAGGCCTAATTAATCCTTTATCAAGCAGATCCTGCAACTACTCCTTCAGTTCCTTCAACTCAGGTGGAGCCATACAGTATGGTGGAATAAAAATAGGCTGAGTGCCCGGAGCCAAGTCAATAGAAAAGTCGATATCTCTGTCGAGTGGCATCCTCAACAGATCAGCAAGAAACATCTCTAGAAACTCACGCACAACTGATACTTAATCTATGGAAGGAACCTCCACACTAGAATCACGAATATAGGCCAAATATGCTAGATATCCCTTCTCGACCATACGTCGAGCCTTCACATAAGAAATAACCCTACTGGTAGAATGGCCAGAAGTCCCTCTCCACTCTAATCGGGGAAACTCCAGCATGGCTAAGGTCACCGTCTTGGGGTGACAGTCCAATATAGCGTGATAAGGTGACAGCCAATCCATGCCCAAAATAACATCAAAGTCCACCATATCAAGAAGTAGGAGGTCTACACTAGTCTCAAGGCTCACGATAGAAACCACACATGAGCGATAAACACGATCTACAACAATAGAATCTCCCACAAGCTAACACATATATACGAGCACTCAAAGAATCACAAGGGATAATCAGATATGAAGCAAAATAAGATGACACATACGAATAAGTAGAGCCCGGATCAAATAGAATTGAAACATCTCTATGGCAAACTGGAACAATACCTGTGATGACGACATCAGATGACTCTGCCTCAGGCCTAGCTGTGAATGCATAAAAATGGGGCTGGGCCCCACTACTCTTACCTCCGCTCCTCGGGCGACTTCTAGCTTACTGGTCTCCATCTCTAATGGCCTGACCTTTACCTCTAGCAATGTGACCCCCACCTTTGGCTGGCTGTGTGGGCGGTGGAGCAACCGGTGCCAGCATAATGGCACGAGAACCCTACTACGGCCTGCTAACTCGTCAATCTAGGGCAATACCTCCAAATGTGACCTATGCCCCCACACTCAAAGCACTCCTACGGCTGCTGAGGCTGCTGAAGCTAAGACTGACTTTGACGGCCCGGATAGCCGATGTAGCAGCTCTGAAGCGACGGTACACTATAGGAGTTGAAGCTGCACCAAATGGTGGCTGCTCAGGACAAGACCTATAAGAACCACGACCGCCCAAAGCATTGTGGGCTACCTGAAGAGTTGACTGAATCGGCCTAGGAATATGGCCTCTACCAAAAGAACCTCTACCTCTAGATAAGGAACCATTGAAGCTACCAAAATGACGAGGCCTCTTATCAGATATCGCCCCTCTACCATGACCACGAACTATTTCGATCCATCTAGCAATCTTTATGGCCCTCTAGAAAGAAATATCATCCCCCGTCTACTTGGCCATCTGAAGCCTGACGCCGAAGGTAAGACCATCAATAAACCTCCTCACCTTCTCCCTAGCCCCCGAATCAAAACAGTTGCATGATGGGCTAGGTCCACAAATCTTGTCTCATATTGGGTGAAAGTCATGCCACCCTATTGAAGGCACCTGAACTACCTACGGTACTCCTCCCTCAGAGTGAAGGGAATAAACTTCTCCAAAAGTAACTGTGAAAACTGATCTCAGGTAAGTGGAAGTGAACCAGCTGATCTGCTTCGCTCAAAATCCTGCCACCACCTCTTGGCAGAACCAATCATTAGGAACACTACAAAGTTGACCCCATTGGCCAACAATACCCAAGTTGCACAACACCTCGTGGGAACGGTCCAAGTAATCATGTGGCTCCTTAGAGGGTGCACCGCTATAATGAACAGGAAAGAGTTAGGTGAACTTATCTAACCTCATCAATCCCTTAGAAGACATCGCGAGCCTCTCCCCCCATTGTGTAGCAACTACTAGCTAAACTACCCCAATTGCTGGAGTTGTCGGAGTCTGGTATAGAGGAGCCATCTATTACTCTATACTGTGAGTGGCAGGAGTCTGTGCTCCTCCCCCAGCCTTAGAGACGGCTGGTGCCATAGGAAATACTCTGATCTGCGCCACACTCTCCATGAGTCCAACTAACCAGACTATAGCATCCTGAAGTACGAGAGTGGCAATGAATCCCTCTGGGACCGGAGCAGGTCCGACTAGTGCGGTCTGAGCTAGGACCTCCTCCTCATGGTCAATCTGAGGCTCTACAGTGGGTGCTACTGCACTAGCTCTAGGTTGAGCTCTGCCTCTGCCTCTGCCTCGGCCCCGGGCCCTACCCCTGGTAGTGGCTGCTATAGGGGGCTTTGTCTAAAATGAACCCAATATCAATCCGAATCACTCGAGGTCTAAAAATAACATCAAACAACATCAATTCAAACCTATTGAATCAATGAACATTTAACTTCCAAAACTAATGTCGAATAATATCAAACCAATTCCGAATGACCTAAAATTTTGCACACTAGTCCCAAAAGACACAACGGGCCTATACCAACTACTAGAATCACGAATCGGACCTGATATCAATAAAGTTCCAAACCTTCAAGTTTCCAATTTTTGCCAAAAAACTTCAAACCAACCTATGGACCTCAAAATCCATATACGAACATACGCCTAAATCACCATAAAAAGCTAGTGGAATCATAAAAACTTCGTTCTAGAGTCGTCTACACAAAAGTCAAACTCCGGTCAACTCTTTCAACTTAAGCTTCCAACTTTGGGACTAAGTGTCCCAATTAACTCCGGAACTCACCCGAAACCAAACTAACTACCACGGCAAGTCACATAACTAAAATTGAACATAGAGGAGGCAATAAATAGGGGAAGAGGGCTACAACACACAAAACGACCAGTCGGGTCGTTACATCCTCCCCCTCTTAAAACAAATGTTCATCCTCGAACGAGTATAAAGACATACGAGATGAGGAAACGGCTACACATGTCATGATCGGTCTCCCAAGTCGCATCCTTGACTGATTGAACTCTTCATTGAACCTCCACTTAAGCAATAGTCTTTGACCTCAACATAAGTCCAAGATGGCCACCGGCTGCTCAACATAAGTCAAATCCTTCTCTAATTAGACTGAGTTGAAGTCTAAAACATGGGACAGATCACCGTGATACTTCCGGAGCATGGAAACATGGACCACCATGTGAACTGCAGATAAGTTGGGTGGCAATGCAAGCTTGTAGGCCACCTCCCACACTCTCTCAAGGATCTCAAAAGGACTAATATACCTAGGGCTCAACTTGCCCTTCTTCCCGAACTTCATCACACCCTTCATGGGTGAAACCCGGAGCAAAAACCTCTCTCCAACCATGAATGTAACATCACGAACCCTCCGATTGGCATAACTCTTCTGCCTAGACTATGTCGTACGAAGCTGATCTTGGATCAATTTGACTTTCTCCAAGGCATCTCGAACCAAATTTGTGTCCAACAATCTAACCTCACCCGGCTCAAACCAACCAACTGGCGAATGGCACCATCTCTTATACAGGGTCTCATAAGGAGCCATGAATACTCGATTGGTAGCTGTTGTTGGAGGCAAACTCTGCAAGGGGCAAGAACTGATCCCAAGAAACATAATCCTAACACAAGCACGTAGCATATCCTCTAAGATCTGAATGGTGCGCTCGGACTGCCCGTCCATCTGGGGGTGAAATGTTGTACTCAACTCAACCCGTGTGCCAAACTCACGTTGCACAACCCTCCAGAAATGAGATATGAACTGCATGCCCCGATCAAAAATAATGAACACTGGCACACCGTGAAGAAGAACAATCTCACAGATATAGATCTTAGCTAGCCACTCCAAAGAATAGGTAGTCACAACCGGAATCAAATGTGCGGACTTGGTCAACCAGTCCACAATCACCCATACTACATCTAATTTCTTCGAAGTGCATGAGAGCCCAACAACGAAGTCCATGGTAACACGCTCCCATTTCCACTGGAGAATCTCAAGTCTCTGAAGCAAACCGGCCGGCCTTTGATGCTCATACTTCACTTGTTGACAGTTCAGGTATCGAGCCACATACTCCACTATATCTTTCTTCATTCTCCTCCACCAATAGTGCTACCTCGAATCCTAATACATCTTCGAGGCACCCAGATGAATGGTGTACCATGAACAGTGGGCCTCCTTAAGGAACAACTCACGTAGTCCATCTACATTCGGCACAAATAACCGGCCTTGCAACTGCAACACCTTGTCATCTCCAACGGAAACCTTCTTGGCATCATCATGCTGTACCGTATCCTTAAGGACAAGAAAATCAGGGTCGTCATACTGACGCTCTCTGATGCGCTCATATAAAGAAGACCGAGAAACCACGCAAGCAAGAACCTGGCTAGGCTCCGAAACATCAAATCTAACTAACGGATTGGCCAAGGCCTGAACATCTATTGCTAGTGGCCTCTCTGCTGCTGGTAGATATGCCAAACTACCCATACTCTCGCCTTTCGACTCAAGGCATGGGCCATCATATTGGCATTCCCAATATGATACAGAATAGTGACATCATATTCTTTTAGCAACTCTAACCATCTCCGCTGCCACAAATTAAGATCTTTCTGCTTGAACAGATGCTAGAGACTCCGGTGGTCGGTATAGACCTCAATGGAACACCATAAAATTAGTGCCTCAAAATTTTCAAAGCATTAACTATAGCTACCAATTCCAACTCATGGACAGGATAATTCTTCTCATGAACCTTCGGCTACCGAGACACATAGGCAATCACCCTACCGTCTTGCATCAACACCGTGTCGAGCCCAACACGCGACGTATAATAATATACAGTGTAACACCCCGAACTCGTAGGCAACACCAACACGGGGGCTATAGTGAAAGCAGTCTTGAGCTTTTGAAAGCTCGCCTCACACTCCTCGGATCATCTGAAAGGAGCACCCTTCTGGGTCAATCTGATCATAGGTGTAGTAATGGATGAGAAACCCTCTAAGAAACAGTAGTAATATCCGGCCAAACCAAGAAAACTCTGAATCTCAGTAGCTGACCCGACTACGGGAATACACTAAGATGTCATCAATAAACACAATGACGAATGAATCAAGATATGGCTGGAATACACTGTTCATAAGGTGCATAATGTTGTTGGGGCGTTGGTCAGCCTAAATGACTTCACAAGGAACCTATAGTGACCATACCCAGTCTTGAAAGTTGTCTTCGGAATATCCGAATCCCGCAATCTTCAGCTAATGATACCCTGACCTCATATCAATCTTTAAGAACAATCTAGCACCTTGTAGCTGGTCAAATAAGTCATCAATCCGCGGTAATGGATACTTGTTCTTCATTGTAACCTTGTTCAACTGCCGATATTCAATACATATCCACATAAACCCATCCTTCTTCTTCACAAACAGAATCGGAGCATCCCAAGGTGACACACTAGGCTGGATGAATCCTTATCAAGTAAGTCTTGCAGTTGTTCCTTTAACTCCTTCAGCTCTGCCAGTGCTATACAATATGTTGGAATAGAAATGGGCTGAGTGCCCGGCAACAAGTCAATACCAAAATCGATATCTATATTGGGCAGCATGCCTGGAAGGTCTACAGGAAACACATCGGGAAAATCTCTCACTACGGAAACTGGCTCAACAGTGGGAGTATCAGCACTAACACCCTCACAAAGGCAAAATATGCCTCACATCCCTTCTCAACCATCTGTTGTTCTTTAAAGGACACAACCATACAAGGAATATAATCCAATGTGCCCCTCCACTCTAACTGCTGCAAACCTGGCATAGCCAGTGTCGAAGTCTTGGCTTGACAATCTAGAATAGCATGATAGGCCAACAACCAGTCCATACCCAAGATAACATCAAAGTCTACCATAGTGAGTAACAATAGATCAACTCTAATCTTAAAACCACCAATAGCAACTAAACACGACTGATGCACACGGTCCACAATAATAGAATCTCCCACAGGCATGGACACATATATAGGAGAACTCAAAGAATCACGAAGTATATCCAAATACGGATCAAAGTAAGCTTACACATATGAGTAATTGGAGCCTGCATCAAATAAGATTGATGTGTCTTTATGACAAACCGAAACAATACTTGTGATGATTGCGTCTGATGCGACCCTCGTTGACTTACCTGGAAAAGCATAGAATCTAGCATGGCCTCCCCCTCTAGGGTGACCCCTACCGCCTGACCTCCAACACTAGCTAGCAATGTAGGTGGAGCGGCAACTGGAGCACCAACCATGGCCTGAGAAGTCTGTGGACCCAGTGGAATACATGGAGCCTGAGTAGTCTTTAGGAGGTGCACCCCTCCTGAGTCTGGGGCAGTCCCTCACCATATATCGGGTATCACCACACTCAAAGCAAGCTCTCGATGGGCGTGGCTGCTGAAACTGGCCCTGGCCTGGTCGACTAGACTGACGGCTGAAGGCACTTCGTGCAGGAGGTGCACTAGATAGTGGCTAAGAAAAATGGGCAACCTGAGACCTTGGAGTAGCCGGAGCACCACTAGAAGCTGGAAGTGCTGAATGAACTGGATGGCTCACATAGTCTCTACCATGATAGGATGTAGCTGGAGCGCGGCACCACTATATCCTCCAGAATCCCAAGGCCTCTTGGCCTCCTGGTCCTCCCTCTCATGGCCTCGCATACCCTCCAACCACCGTGCAATCTCTACCACCGGCTAATACGGGGTATCTGCCTCCAATTCTCGGGCCATGCTGAATCTAATACCATAATTGAGCCCCTAGATAAATCAGCCACTCGCTCCCTGACTGTAGAAACCAAGGTAGGTGCATGTATGGATAACTCACTGAATCTAATGGCATACTCTAACACTATTATAGTACCCTGGCGCAGCTGCTCAAACTCCGCGTGCCATGCATCCCGAAGGGTCTGTGGAACAAACTCTCTCAAGAACATCTCTTAAAACTGAGTCCATGTGAGTGAAGTTGCATCGGCGGGGCTACCCTCCTCGTAAGCCCACCACCACTGATACGCTATTCCTGACAGCTAGAATGTAGCAAAAGAAACTCTCCTCGTCTCCACAATACCCATGGTGCAGAGAATACAGTAGCACTTCTATAGAAAAACATGTGCATCCTCTATAGCTAGGCCGCTGTAAGTAGGAGCATGATACTCCTTGAACCTCTCAAGTCTAAGCTGCTCCTCCTCAGATACCACTGCCTTAACCTCCGCTGAACCGGAACAACATGTTGTGCTCGCATAACCTCTAGGACCTAATCAACCTGGATCCACTGCTCTAAAAGTACGGGCCGCGGGAGTTTAAGCTCCTCCCCTAACCTGAAATATAGTTGGAGCGAGTGGAATCAAGCCTGAGCTAGAGTACGAACATGCTCAAGAACTGTGATAGGGTCTCCTTAAGTGTAGGGGTGACAACAGGCGCCTCGGGTGCATGTCCCCCAACTGAAGCTACTGGTGGCTCCTCAGTCGTTGCTCAGGAAGGTGCTCTAGCTGCACCATGTGCCCCTCCTAGGCTTCTGCCCCGGCTCTCACAGCTCTAGCAGGGGCGCGGGTGTCTAATCGTTGGATCCAGTAGTGCACGTCCTCACCATCTATCAAAGAATAGAAAGACAAAGATTCAGATTTCGAAGTCAACAAATTTGCAGGATAAGCAATCAAAGACGTTGATTTTTCCTAACAATTTTGTAGCCTCTTGAAGATAAGTATAGACGTCTCTGTACGGTCCGCAAGACTCTACTAAACCTGCTTATGACTCGTAACAACTATGAACCTAGAGCTTTGATATCAACTTGTTATGACCCCAATATCCTGTCTTAGGATGCCGTGATGTCACTTAGTCTCTAAGACTAGGTAAGCCTAACAAACAAGAGAATATGACAGAAGTAAAGACAGAAAACATGATATAAAGTACTAAGCCTCCGAAAGATATCAAAACTGAACCAAATACAACATTTTCCAAAACCCGGTGAGACTTAGCCGAAACCTCAAATCACATCAAACAACATCGAAATCACGAATCGCATCCCAATTCAAGTCTAATGAACTTCCAACTTCTAAAACTAATGCCGAATCATACCAACCAACTCCGATTGACCTCAAATTTTACAAAAAATTCATAAATGACCCAACGGGCCTACTCCAACTCTCAGAACCAAAATCTGAGCCCCGTATCAACAAAGTCAAACTCTCGGTCAAATTTCTCAACCTTCCAAACCTTCAACTTTCCAACTTTCGCCAGCTCAAGCCAAACGATCTATGGACCTCCAAATCCAAGTTTGGACATACATCTAAGTCCAAAATCACCATACGAAGTTATCGAAACCATCAAAACTCCATTTCGGAGTCTTTTGTACAAAAGTCAACATCCGGTCAACTCCTTCAACTTAAGATTCCAACCTTGGGACTAAGTGTCCCAATTCACTCTGAAACATCTCCGGAACCAAACCAACCACCCCGTCAAGTCACGTAACCATAAGTGAACATAGAATAGCAATAAACAGGGAACTAGGCTACAATGCACAAGACGACTGGTTGGGTCATCATATTCTCCCCCTCTTTAACAATTGTTCGTCCTCAAATGGGTCTAGAATAATACCTGGAGTATCAAATAGGTGCGGATATCTGCTCCACATCTCCCGTTTGGTCTCTCAAGTAGCCTCCTCGACTGACTGGCCTCTCCACTGAACTTTCACTGAAGCTATATTCTTTGATCTCAACTTTCGAACCTACCGATCCAAAATGGCCACTGGCTTCACATCATAAGTCAAGTCTCCATCTAGTTGTACCGTGCTAAAGTCCAACACATGGTACGAGTCACCATAATACTTCCGGAGCATAGAAACGTGAAACACTAGGTGAACACCCAATAGACTAGGTGGCAATGCAAACTTGTAAGCCACCTCTCCGATCCTCTGAAGCACCTCAAAAGGTCCAATATACTGAGGGCTCAACTTGCCCTTCTTTACGAACCTCATCACAAACCTTCATGGGTGAAACCCTGAGCAAAACCTTCTTGCCCACCATAAATGCAACATCACGAACCTTCTTATCAGCATAACTCTTCTGCCTAGACTGTGCTATAGGAAGTCAATCCTCAATCAACTTGACTTTCTCCAAGGCATCCCGAACCAAATCAGTACCCAACAACCTAGCCTCTCCCGGCTCAACCAACCAACTAGAGAACGACACCGCCTCTCATATAAGGCCTCATACGAAACTATCTGAACACTCGATTGGTAGTTGTTGTTGTAGGCAAACTCAGCAAGCGATAGAAACTTATCCAAAGAACCCCCGAAATCCATAACTCAAGTGCGTAGCATATCCTCCAAGATCTGAATGGTGCTCTTGGAGTGTCCATCCATCTGGGGGTGGAATGCAATACTCAACTTAACCCGTGTGCCCAACTTGTGCTGCACTGCTCTCCAAAACTGTGATGTGAGTTGCATGCCCTGATCAGAAGATGAACAATATCGCGAATATAGATCTGAGAGAGCCAGTCTGAAGAATAGGTAGTCAAAACCGAAATGAAATGTGCAGAATTAGTCAAACGGTCCACAATTACCCAAACTACATCAAAAGCTCGTGGGAGCCCAACAACAAAGTCCATGGTAACACGCTCCCATTTTCACTCCGGAATCTCAAGTCTCTAAAGCAAACCGCGCGGCCTCTGATGCACGTGCTTCACCTGCTAACAGTTCAAGCACTGCGCCACATACTCTATTATATCTTTCTTCATTCTCCTCCACAAACAGTGTTACCAACTGATTGGCTAAAGCCTGAACATCCAATGCTAGCGGCCTCTCACCAACTGGAATATATGCAAGACTACCCATATTCTCCACCTTTCTACTCAAGGCATAGGCCACCACATTGGCCTTCTCGGGATGATACAAAATGGTGATATCATAGTCTTTTAACCGCTCTAACCACCTCCGCTGCCTCAAATTCAGATCCTTCTTCATAAACTATTGTTGAAGACTTCAATGATCTGTTAATACCTCATAAGACACGTTGTATAGATAATGCCTCCAAATCTTCAATGCGTGGACAATGGCTGCCAACCCTAGATCATGAACGGGGTAGTTTTTCTAATGGGGCTTCAACTAGCGCGATGCATAAGCATCACCCTCCCTTCCTACATCAAGACACACCCAATACCAATCCGAGAAGCATCACAATAAACCATATATGAAACCAATGCTGAAGGAAGCACTAGAACGAGAGACGTGGTCAAGGTAGTCTTGAGCTTCTGAAAGCTCTCCTCGCACTCATCAGATGTCACATCCCAACCTCGGGGAGCGTAACCGGTGCTCAACCAAGATACCCCAGTTAAGCAAGCCTACTAGATGCCTTCTACCCAACCTTGCCCATTAACAATATAAGAATCAGTACAAGAGATAGACATGAGACAAGTCAAGTGTTCCACATCCTTTTCCCATTATTCAAAAGAGGTTCATTTATGATTTCTAAAATATTACTAGTTTATAGATATGATGAAAAACATGTTTGCCAAATACCAACACTTTTAGTTTAATTCCCAACTTGCCAAATACCAACACTTTTAGTTTAATTCCCAACACCAAACACCACCCACACTATGTCGACGAAGCCTCTAAGTACAACTGAATAGTACTATGGAAGTGCTGGCGACAAGGCTCCGGCTATACCTCAAAACACAAAGTACAACACCAAGTGACATCGGGCTCGGAGTAGAGTAGGGTTCACCAAAACTTGCTGAATTGGGAGTGACTGCTAACGAGGACCAAAGGAGCCCGCTGATGAACCACCTGCATCTATTGAAGATGTAGCGCCCCCGACAAAGGGACGTTAGTACATGTGGAATAGTACTAGTATGTAAAGCTACATGTCCTCTTTCGAAATAGAACGCCAATATCAGAAGGGGAAACACCATGGAAGCAACAAGTAACATTCAATGATATCCAAATGCAAAGTTAAAACATAAAAAATTTCAAAAATACAAAAAGAATATATATTTTTGGTTGGCTGATCATTAGCACTGATATACCATCGTGTTTTTACCACAGAGTCTGATCATGCCCGATCGGCTAGGCCATCTCCCCACGGACAATGTGGTTTGACATGTGATGTAAAAAAAAAGGTGTTACCAAGAGTAGTTCCACCATGTGCGCAATATGGCGTCCGATCTCCACCCGATCTGCTAGGCCATCTTCCCGCATATGCCGTGTGGGTTGACTTTCCAATTCACAACTAATATCAATCTCATCCCAATTAAGGGAAATAATCGCAATCACATCAATATTTCATTCTCATCCCAAATGAGAGGAATAATCACAATCCATCCTTACACCAGCACGTGTAGTTTTGAGTGTGGGCCTTATGACCCACCCTTCCTCGGTTTGCTAATGATACTCCCAAAAAAAATTTTTGTTTTGCACACAAGGGAAACAAAAGTACAAATATATTTTTATATTAACCTCATTACCGTTCACACTATATATAGCCTTGTTAGTAACTTCAACCATTCACAACATCATTATTATTTCATTGGCCCTCTTGGCCATACTTATGATTCTTCTTTCATGGCACGATGGCCGTATTTCACATTTCACGCTTTCATTTCTTCACTTTCAAGGATCATCAACATAAACATCAACATATAGAATATTCTGAAAATCACAACTTTAAGTTCACTAGTAATGAAGGCTTTAAACACATTAGATGCCTTTTTAAAGTGTGGAGCAAAATGACTTATAATCACAGCAAAAGTAAAAAAAATCATAAGCGAGTAATACACCGTATCTTTTTAACTACTTTTTCACAAAAGTGCAATACACAATTTCAACTCTTGAGTACGTAAGAACTCAAATCACATTGGAAATATTTAAAAATGAGGGCATGGTGATTTACGATTTAAACACGACTTCAAATCAAATGCACTAGCTACAACAACCATGACCACGTTTTATATCTCACTTTAGTTCTTTCACTTTCAAACATATTTATAGGTCATCAACAGTAAAAGCATTTGGGATCAAGGCCTTAAGCATGAATATGAACAATAAGGGTCTTAGGCGCATTGAGTTTTCTTTCACTATTGGGCATAACAACTTGCAATTAAAAACATGATTGAAATCATAATATTCCAGCACATGGGTCACATTTGAATACATGCCCAAAGGAGAGCACAATATGGTAGGAGCATTCGATACACATTTCTAGAACAAGTTTATTTGGAATAGTAACATTTGTACGGGATAACTCGGAACATGGGAATTAGGAACTTGGGCCAACCATATTTGAAACTTACGAAAACATCATGGAATTCGATTCCAAGAGAGAAGTTTACCCAACATACCTTGCTTGAGATTTTCTTAAGTTACTACAACGCTCCAACACTTCTAGCAATAACAATCTATAGGAAGATAGCGAAAATCGGTTAATAATTAGGAGGATTCCCATGGTGTAACTCTCTTAGAAATTTTGTCAAACGCCTAGTATGCAAAATAGACTACAAAGATCTACGATGGTAATCCCTTCCTCCCTCAACCAATTTCAATAAGAAACTATCCAAAATAGTCCATTAACCCCACATACTACAAGCTATTGTCACAGGCATGGCCTATTACCAATCCCACAATATACTTAGACCCTAAGATAACTTGCATGGGTGGTATAGGATAGGAACTTACAAGGATAAATGGTGACCTAGTGAGTGGCTTCCTTGATTCTTGAAGATTGGTTCAAGAATGGTGCGTAGAATGCTACGCCTTCCCCTTCTCTCTCTAGAATACTCTTACCTCTCTCTAAATTTACTAGATGTTCGCTTCAAAATGAGCTCCAAAGGCTATTTATCAAAATAGGGTCGGATTATAATAATAGGAAAATAGACCCATCGAACTCAGGTCTTGCAGAATGGACCGCATAACATATATGTGGCCCGTAAAATGGGCCAGCAAAAATGATGCTAAGAACTGAGCTGGTCTGGACCGGTCTGCGACAAGTCTGCAGTCTGCAGACCACTTATGTGGCCCGCAGAATGGATCTGCGATTCGCGAATCTGACCGCATAACTAGTCCTTCAGCAAAACTTTTCCACCGATACCTTGATGAATTCTTCAACCCAAAAAGTCTATACCGCGGAAGATCACCCTACCTCGGCACCACAAAACTTGAATCACTCAGCGAAATTTTATGGGGCCTTACATCAGACCACCTGAATGGGACTCTATCCTAGGTCAATCTAGTCAAACGTGCAGCAATTGACGAGAAACCTTCCACAAAACGGCGATAATATCTGGCCAAACCAAGAAAACTCTTAATCTCAGTAGCTGAAGACGGTCTGGGCCAACTATGAAATGCCTCAATCTTTTTTGGATCCACCTTGATCCCCTTACTTGACTCCACGTGACCCAAGAAGGCCACAGAAGTAAGTCAAAACAAACACTTGGAGAATTTAGCATATAGCTTTTTCTCCCTCAACGTCTGGAGTACAATCCTTAGATGTTGCTTTCATGATCCTCTCGGCTGCATGAGTACACCAGTATATCATCAGTGATTACTATGACAAAAGAATCAAGATATGGCTGAAATACGATGTTCATCAGGTGCATGAAGGATGTTGGGGCCATGGTCAGCCCAAAAGACATCAATCTTTAACTGGTGATACCCAGACCTCAAATCAATCTTAGAGAACACTCTAGCACCATGTAGCTGGTTAAATAAGTTATCAATGGGCGACAGTGGGTACTTGTTCTTAATTGTAACTTTGTTCAACTGCTTGTAATTAATGCACATCCGCATAGTACCATCCTTCTTCTTCACAAATAAAATTGATGCACCCCACGGCGACACACTAGGTCAGATGAATCACTTATCAAGTAGCTCTCGAAGATGTTCTTTCAATTCTTTCAACTCTTTTGATGCCATATGATACGGAGGAATAGAAATAGGCTGGGTTTCCGGCACCAAGCCAATACCAAAATCAATGTCCCTGTCGGGTGGCATGCTTAGCAGGTCTGCAGGAACCACATCCGGAAAGTCTCTCACTACCTGAACTGACTCAATAGGAGCATCAGTACTAACATCCCTTACAAAGGCCAAATGTGCCAGACATTCCTTCCCAACCATCCATCGGGCCCTCAGTTAAGAAATCACTCTACTGGTAACATAATCCAGGGAACCTCTCCACTCAACCCTAGGCAACTCCGGCATCGCCAACATCACGATCTTAGCGTGACAATCCAAGATAGCGTGACATAGTGACAACCAATCCATGCCTAAAATCACATAAAAACAGCTAAGCAGTATCATATCAACTCTTGTCTCTAATCCCCCGAATAGTCACTACACACAACCGATACGCACTGTCCACAATAATAGAATCAGCCACCGATGTAGATACATGAACATGCATAACTAACGAATCACAAGGCATATCCAAACAACGAGCAAAGTATGATGACACATATGAATACGTGAAATGCATAGCAATAGGCTTGACCACCACCTGATCGAGCTCACCCTCTAGGCAGCTCCGAGCTGGCTGTGCGAGTGGTGTAGCTGCTGGTGCTAGGATCATAGGCTGAGAACTTTGCTATGGGACCCTACTTAATAGTTTGGGGAAGTCTCACTTGAGATGACTCAAGTCTCCACACTCATAGCAACCCCTCCTGACAGGTGCTCAGCCTGATAACCCAAAGAACTGCCTATGGAAACCTGAGCAGATGGGGCACGGTAAGAACTCTGTGCTAGCAATGCACTGAATGATGACTAAGTTGGGCGGGCACTATAGGAACTGTGGCTAACTAAAGAGCTACGAGGAACATGGCGAGCTGCCTGAACTGGTCTAGAAGAACGACCTCTACTATAATAGGACTGGCCTCCAGATTAGGCACTGCTGAAGCCACCTAAACTACGAGGCCTCTTGGCTTCCCGCTCCTCATGCTCCTACCTGCGAACTAGCTATAAGTGTCTAGCAATATCAACCACCTCGTCAAACCTCGCACACGTTGCAACCTCCTGAGCCATAATGAAGTGTAATCCATAGTTGAGGCCATCAATGAACCTCCTAATCTTCTCCCTCTCATTGGGAACCAACCATACCACGTGACGAGCCAACTCTGAAAACTTTATCTCATACTGAGTCACTATCATACCCTCCTGGCATAGCTGCTCAAACGGCCTATGCAACTCCTCTCTGTGAGTCTGTCGGACAAACTTCTCTAAGAAGAGAACTGAGAACTCAGGCCATATAAGTGGCGCTGCATCGGCTGGCCTACTCAACTCATAAGCATGCCACCATCAATAGGCTTCCCCAATTAGCTAAAACGTAGTGAATGAAACCCCACCAGTGTCCAAAATACCCGTTGTGCAAACAATCTGCTGACACCGGTAAATAAAATCCTAAGCATCCTCTGACTCTGCTCCACTGAACTCTAGAGGCTTAAGCCTCCCAAACCGCTCCAATCTCTTCTGCTCCTTGTCACTCATATGGGGATCAACCTCGGCCCGAGATGCAGCAATCGGCTGAACTGGCAATACACCCAGTGTCTGGAGTCCCTGAGCTTGCTGCTCTGGAATACGGGCGACAGGAGTCTGGGCACCTCCTCCCGCTTGTGAAGTGGCTGGTGCAGCTAGAACTAAGACTGCCTGATCCAGACTCGTGCACACAGTCAAATTTTAGGCTAAGGCCTCCTGAAGGCCAGGAATCACAATGGGCACTACTGGTGCCTGAGCTGGTTCCATCGACTCAACCAAATCCGGTACTTGCTCTTGAGCTGGAGCAACTGGTGGCTCCACGAGTGCTACTCTGTCTGTAGTACGAGCCACACCTCGGCCTCTACCGCGGCCCGGGCCTCTCGTGGCCTTAGCTGGTGGTACTGGTGGCCATCCGCCTGATCCGATCGCACGTGTCCTCACTATCACTAAGAGAATAGAAGAGTCAAGTTCAAGTTTCGGAAATAACAAATCTGCATGACAAGAATACAAGAAAGTGAAGTTTTCTAATAGTTCGGTAGCCTTTCAAAGGTAAGTATAGACGTCTCCGTTCCGATTCAAAAGACTCTACTAAAATTGCTCATGACTCGTAATACCTATGAACCTAGGGCCCTAATACCAATTTGTCACGACCCAAAGTCCCAACCACTCATGATGGCGCCTAACACACTGGATAGGCAAGCCGAAACATAACAATAAAGAGCCAAAACAACATAAATTATAGAAATAGCATAAGTATGAAACCTCAATGTAACAAAATACTGCCAATACAAGATAAATCCCTTAAAAACTGGTAAATACGGGGCATAAGCTATACAAAGAAATACAAGTCTGAAAACTAAGTAATAATAATATTGTTTGAACTGAAGCAATAGTACATAAGAAAAGACAAGCCAAAATGTGGCCAAGGATGCATCTCTACCTCGCGTCTCGAAGCTGGGTCGAACAAATAGATATACTACTGATAACTAGTCCCCACACATGGATCTGCATAATTAAGTGCAAAGTGTAGTATGAGTACAACCGACCTAATGTACTTAATAAATATCGTAACTAACCTCAGCGAGGCAAAAAAGCACAAATTATAAATGATACTAGCTATAACATGTACAAATTCATCATTTTAACAAGTACAGAACAATAATGAAATCAAGTCATAAAGAATAGGAAGAAGCATCTGTATGTCTATGTATGCAGTTACTCAAATACTCTGCTCAGTCGATGTTCAGCACATAGAGATGATATGCAGTTAAATCAGGTAAATAGATCACAATTTGCAAGTAAAGATGAAATGCAAAATCCAAACAAACACTGTCCAGATTTCATCAACCTTTCCATATCTGTACCAAACCACTAATCAGTTTTCCTCAATATCTGCATGTACACTATTACGAGAAACATGAAAGAGTGACCCTGGGGAGATGGATCCATATCCACATGCAAGCATGCCCAATTCAATGTGTTACCAACCCGGCATGGTCACAGGCTCAATTCATAATCCTCCCAGCATGGTCACAGGTATAACTCTACAATCCGCCCCGCGTGGTCACAGGCATAACAACATAATCCGGCCGACGTGTTCACAGTCATAAGAAGATACTCCACCCGACGTGGTCACAAGCATAACAACACAATCCACCCGGCGTGGTCACAGCCATCCAGTCCAAATCATATCACAGAGAAGCAAATATACAAGAACACATATATATGATGAATGAATAGCATATCCCATTCTCCTGGACTGGTATAAGAGACATGGGCATGTGCGTAGTGCGCTATCATAGCTCAAACCCACTATTTCATCACAGAGATAACAATGATCAAGTGCATTCAGGGATTTAGCCTCTAAGTAACCTCAAACATGGCTCAAATAGTTCACAGCAATCTTACAAATATGAGAAAAATCATAGCTTAAAGCTTAACAGTCAATTCTAGGCATCTCACAGCCTTAGCATAATCCAAGCATGGAATAATACCCTGGTGTTAGCACGTGGGCTCAAAATCCTACATATGTGTGCACCCATAGCATGTAGCTATCACAATAATTCACGCAATTAGTGCCCCAACCAAGTTTAGATAAGATACTTACCTCAAACAAGCCAAATTACTCCTCTAGCAAGCCCTTCCTGCGTGAATCAACCTCCGGAAGGCTCGAATCCAGCCAAAATAACTTAATACTATCAATAAAAACTATAGGAAATGATTCCAAAAGATAAAGCTAAGATCTTTAACTCAAGTCAAAAGGTCAACCCAAAAGGTCAACATCGGGCCCCATCTCGGAACCTGACAAAATTCACAAATTCTAAACTCCCATTCAATACGAGTCCAATCACGCTAAAATTATCCAATTCCGACCTCTAATCGATCTTCAAACCTCCATTTTTCAATTTTGAAAAGTTTCCGCAAAATCCCCAATTTTTTCACTTTAATTCACTAATTAAATGCTAAAACAAAGGTGGAATCATGAAATAAATGGCAAATCCGAGTCAAAAACAATTACTCCGATCCAAAACATGAAAATCCCCTCCAAAATCTCCCAAAGCCAAGCTCTACAACCCAAAATATGAAATAATAACTCTAATCCTCAATTTGGGTTTTAAAACTTCTGTCCAGTTATTACCCTTCGTGATCGCGGAATATCCCTCGCGATCGTGAAGAGCAAAAGTCGCCAATAACACAAATCCTTCTCCACGAATATGATGACCAAGTCATGAACACGATGGCCAGTCACCAACACCTATGCAATCGCGGACTGCCACGCGTGATCACGATGAACAAGCGCGTGAACTTCCCAGACCTCCCCTTTCTTCTTCATAAACACGTCCCCTCGCTACAAAAACAATCAGAGCTCATGCAATCGCTTCCTTCAACTCGCTAATTCGTTGAACAAGAGCCCACCTGCCAGAATTGACCCTTCGCAATAGCGACCCTCTCCTCGCGATCGCGAAAGAGGAAACCGGATGTGTAGAAATCAGCAACTCCTCCAAGTCCAAAATGAGTCCAAACTTGATCCGAAATACACTCGAGGCCCCCAGGACGCCATCCAAACATACCAACTGATCCTAAAATACGATATGAACTTAGTCGAAGCCCAAGTCATATCAAACAACATCGAAATCACGAATCACATCCTAACTCAAGCCTAATGAACTAATGAAGTTCCAACTTCTAAAACTAACACCGAATCATACCAAACCAACTCTGATCGATCTCAAATTTTATACACAAGTCATAAATCAAACAGTGGACCTACTCCAACTCTCAGGAATCAAAATCCGAGCCCGGTATCAATAAAAAAAACTCTCAGTCAAACATCTCAATGTTCTAAAAGTTTAACTTTTCAACTTTCGCCAATTCAAGCCAAAACGACTAACAGACCTCCAAATCCAAATTCAGATATACACCTAAGTCCAAAATCACCATACGAAACTATCGGAACCATCAGAACTCCATTTCGGAGTCATTTACCCAAAAGTCAATATCCGGTCAACTCTTTCAACTTAAGCTTCCAACCTTAGGACTAAGTGTCCCAATTCACTCCGAAACATCCCCGAAACTAAACCAACCACCCCGGTAAGTCATGTAACCATAAGTGAACATAGAATAAGTAATAAACAACGTAATGGGGCTACAGTACACAAGACGACCGGCAGGGTCTTGACACTAAATCTTAAATTTGAGGGAGTTTGGAGAATATTTAAGGTGGTTTTGGGTGAAATTTCATATTTGAGCTTGAGGTTTAAGATGAATATTTCAGATTTATGTTTAAGGTCTATAATAGATTTTAACAGTCTATGCTACACGATTTTAACTTAATCTATATTAAACGACCTGGATGGCTTATGATGATTTCAAAAGTGTGTCGCGATCTATAATAGATTTTAACTAAGTATATACTAAATGACCTAAACGTGTTTATGTTGCATTCCATTTAGGTGAAACGATACCTTATAAAATGGTCCCGGTCACATCTTTTTAGGATAAATTTCAAAAATATGTAGTAATCTATAATATATTTTAACTAAGCATATACTAAACGACCTAGATGTGCTTATGTTGCTTTTGGTTTATACTGAATTACGTGCATAGTCTATTATCAAAATCTAGATCCTAACCCCCTAAAAATCTCTAAATATGCATTTCCCTTATTGAAAAATTATCATTTTTGACGAATAAATAATGATTCAACAAATGTCAATGAGATATTAATATAAATGTTATTATCGAGATATTACGATCGTTCGTTATTAATTCAACATATCAAGTGCATATATTACAATCCTTGGATATTGTAGTGTCTGAAATATATTTATGGTGCCCCTTTCATGTTATTACCATGTAGTTTAGTCACCAACTAAAATATAGTTAAGAATATTTATGTTGTTCACACTTACTTATGTCATTACTTTAAGTTAATTGACATATAATTATACTTCCTTTGTTTCAAAAAGAAATAAACATATTACTAATTGGGGAGTCAAACAAAGTTTTTTTTGATCATATTTTTTTAATAATTTTTAAATATTTTAAATTGTTAACTATTATGCCTTATAGTATTTTTTTTATTTAGTTTCTAAATATGTAGATTTTATTCAAAAAAATAAAAAGAATGTATGCTTAAATTCACACCAAAATTAGTCAATTTGACCCTCGTACTCTTACTCTGAAAAGGTTCAAAGAAATTAAAACAGAGGGAGTAATCAATAATAAGTCATCACAACGTTTTCATTACCATATAGTCAACATTACTCATTAATTATTATTGTTTTCAATAATCATTACGTTAAGTCACCAATTTTATGTTGTTAACAATATTATGTAATCACTAATTTCAGATTTTATACTTTAGAATGTAATATTTCTTATTAAAATACTTTTTTTTAATTAAAAATGTTATTTTATATAGTTCATACTAAATAAGTAGTCTAATGTTCGATTGTAGTTTATAAGAAATCAGATCTTTTAGTATAAAAGATTGAATTACTATTAGTTTGGTTGAAGTAACCGGCACTACTAAACGAATTTTCATCGAAGGTCTTTTTTAATTGTTGTAATCATATGTTTTATTATAGTAGTACAGATGAGGAGTATTATCTATTATTTTAGAATCCCCGAAATTCATTTAGTACTTTTTCTTTGAGTTTTGTTTAAAAATAGTTTGAATTGGATCTTTGATGCTATATTCAGTTTATAATAAACAATATACTATTTATAATAACGTACATAGACTGAGTCAAAATCTATTAAAGTGTCACGATTCCAAATTCCACCAAAAATTGTGACGATACCTAACCTACTTGCTAGGCAAGTTAACACTAAACAACAATAATAGAATTCAAATTTTTAAAATTATTAGCAGAGAATATAATAAAGATAATAATAATATGGAACAAGTTTCAAAACCAATATCATAAATACAAATATCTAAAACAAGGTCTAAACACGACCGCTATTTAACTGTCGACCTGGGGGAGCGCGACTGGCGCTCAACCGAGATACCTCGGTTAAGCAAGCTTACTGGATACTTTCTACCCAACCTTACCCATGAAAAGAATAAGAATCAGTAATAAGAGATAAACATGAGAGGAGTAAAGTATTTCACATTCTTTTGCAATTACTCAAAGGAGATTCATTTTACAATCTTCAAGGTATTACAAGTTCATAATTATGAGTGAACACATGTTTGCCAAATAGCAACACTTCTAGTTCATTACCTAACATCGAACACCACCCACAACATGTCTACGGAGCCTCAAAGTATAACAAAATAATAGTATGGAAGTGCCGGTTTCTTTCATGTCTTTTATATACTGCTTTTCATGCCTTACATACTCGGTACTTTATTCGTACAGGCGCCCCTTTTGCCTGGAGATAATGCGTTTCATGCCTGTAGCTCCTGATAGATAGGTTGGAAGTCCTCCTAGTAGGCTATCAGCTCATCGAAAGATGTTGGTACACTCCACTTGCTCCGGAGTTGCCTATTTGGTCAGTATGCTTTGGACATGTATTGATTGGTACGGCAGGGTCCTGTACCGGCCTTAAGGACGTTTATGTACTCTTAGAGGCTTGTAGACAGATGTCATGTATATGGATGATTGTCTGGCCTTGTCTGCCTAAGTTTTGAGTGTACAAATGATCATTTCGGCCTTATAGGCCTGTATGTTACATGTATAAGTTTGTATATCATGTCGAGTCATCCTATGTTGAGTACTCCCTTATATTTTATTCTAGTTATCTCTTAACGGAATTTTCGGCCCATTTACCATGATAGTATAATAAGAAAAATACGTTGCGTTAGTACTCGGTTGAATAAGGCACTAGGCGCCCGTCGCGGCCCATCGATTTGGGTAGTGACACATTTAGTGTGGCTTGTCGGTCGAATAGCTTGTACTAGATAAGGTGATACAATTGGACCTAGAATTAGTCCAATCAGACTTGGATAAGGTATGTCTGGATAAGAATGTCATTAGTCAGCTTAGAGTATGGCATTGGTTTTTGTTGGGCAAGAGAACTCCACGACTTATTGACTGGGTGAGTCTTATGAGTTTCTACATGTTTCTTACATCATTAGTAGTGTTGTGAAGGTTTGGAACAAGTTTTTATCTGATATGTGGTTGTCTATCTGTACTGGGTATAAGCAGTTATTGTAGTCGGATGTTATTACTATGAGTATATAAATCATGTGGTATATTGTGTGATTATATCTTGGAATATTGTTACGGCTTGATGCAACTTGGTTAGACCTATATAGTGTATAGATGCGAGAACCGAGTCTCATAAAGAATCCCGAATGTTGGAGATTGGGTTCTAAGATATATGGACTAAGGTTGAAGAAGGAATCTTCAGTTAGGTTGTGTTGACTGGCTTATATGGATATTGGTGACGGGATCACGCATGGGTATATATATGGTGAATTTATACAATGATTTGATGTCTGTGGAATAACTCCTACCACGTTCGAGGACGAACATTTGTTTAAAATGGGGAGAATGTAATGACCGGACTGGTCGTTTCGAGCTTTGGTATTTTGTTCGGTGGTTTGAGGTCTTGAGTATCTTTATATAAGGTATTAATACTTGCATACGTGGTTTTTTTGGTTTCGGAAAGATTTCAGAGTGATTTGGAATACTTAGTTCTTGACTTGGAAGCTTAAGTTGGAAGTATTGACCAAGTTTGACTTTTGCATATTTGACCGTGCATCGAAGTTTGATGGTTCCGTTAAGTCCGAATGATTACTTTGGACTTAGGCGTGTGTCGGATTTGATTTCTGGGGTTCCTAGATGATTTTGAGGCTAATTTCCGAAAGTTGGAAGTTTGATGGTTTGGAGAGTTGATAGGTTTGACCCATAGTTGGCTTTGTGTTTATTGATATCCGTTTGGGATTCTGAGCCTTGGAATAGGTTTGTGTGGTAATTTATGACTTGTGTTGAAAAATTTGAGGTCATTCCGAGTTGTTTAGGCATGTTCAGCGTAATTTTGGGATTCAAGAATTTGAAATAGTTCATTAAGCTTGAATTGGTGTGTGCTTTGTGATTTTGATATTATTTTATGTGATTTGAGGACTCGAGTAGGTCCATGTTATGTTTAGGAATTGGTTGGTGTGATTAGACAGGGTCCTGGGGTCCTCGGGTGTGTTTCGGATAGGCTTCAAACCATTTTCCTTATTTTGAATAAGCTGTCTTCTGATGTTCGGGTGTTAATCATGATCGCGGAAGGGTTATCACGATCGCGTAGAGTGTTTTGTGGCTAGCACCCTTATGTTCTTCACGTTCGCATTGTTAAGGTCGCAATCGCAGTCACTACAGAGCTAAAGCTTCACGTTTGCGGTTGTTAGTCGCTATCGCGTAGGGATGATGTCAGGCAGGGGAAGTCAGGTGGTTTACTTCTTCGCGTTTGCATGTAGGTGTCGCGTTCACATTAGCTTAGGTGATTGATGAATTGTGATCGGGTCCATATAGTCACGTTAGTGTAATGTCTTTTGAGGCAGCTTTTGATTTGTGCTTCGTGATCACGAAGTATGTCACGTGATCGGGAAAAGGACCCCTGGGCAGATATATTAATACTCTATTTCGAGGGTTCGAGTTATTTATTATATTTTGAGATTGGGAGCTCCGATTTTGGCGATTTTTAAGGGTATTTTCACAATTTAGATTGGGGTAAGTATTCTTGACTCGGATTTGATTATTATTCATGATTCCATCCCTAATTTTTGCATTTCATTGATGGATCTAAGTGAAAAAATGAGCAATGTTGGAAAAAAATTTCTAAAATAAAAAACCGAGGATTTGAACTCCGATTTGAAGTCGGGAACTTGTATGATTGGACTCTAATTCAAATGGTGTTCGAAATTTATGACTTTCACCTGGTTTCGGGTGGCGGGCCCAGGTTGACTTTTTAATTTTTGTTAAAGATCGGAGCTTTATTTATTGAAATCAATTTCTATAGCCATGTGTGATATTATTGAGATATTTCTGACTAGATTCGATACGTTTGGAGGCGGATTTGAGAGGCAGGGGCTTTTTAGAGTATTGAGTTGACTTATTTGAGGTAAGTATCTCGCCTAACCTTTTGTGGGGTAATACCCCTTAGAATTTGGTCTTATTTGTTTATTTGTGTTATGTGGAAAGCAACGTTAGATGACGAGCATGAACGCGGGTGTTATGTGTGATTTATGACTGGATTAGACCATAGGCTATTAAAATGCCTTAATTTGATAATGTACTTTACATGAAATATGCTTAGACCACTTTATAATTATATGATCATGATTGCTACCTTTAACTTAGCCATAGTCATGCTTTAATTGTTGAATACCCCTCAACACTTTTATGTTATTGTCATATTTTTGTGCACTTTGTTGATAAGCTGTGAGCTTATATATTGATGAAATGTGGTATTAATGTTTTGTGATGTTGTCTCACATGTGGACATGTTGAGCAGATTAATTGGAGGTGCTGGCACGAGGTTTCTTTCATGTGATTGTGATTGGCATTGTTGTTACTGTGACGGGGAATATTATTGTTAAACAAGAGCGATAAGGCGGGATATTTATAAACGGAAGCGACAAGGCGGGATATTGTTAAACGGAAGCGACACGGCGGGATATTGTTATTATCAGGGCGGAGTGATACAAATGGCTATTATTATTGTAGCTGAATTGTGGACACAAGGTGTCATACGTCTGTGTTTCTATTTGATGACTAGTTGTCAAAACTGAGCATTTACTTGTTTGAGTTGTTATCACACGTTCGGGAGAGGTTGTTGATATTGTTTCATTATATATTCTGTTATTAGTTTTCTCTTGATATATTGCACAGGTTATTTTGACTAGTGAGTATTGCATGACTTGAACCTCGTCACTGCTCCACCGAGGTTAGTCTTAGCTTTTGCATATTTTTGTGCAGATCCAGGTAGTTTAGATTGGGCAGATCAATAGGGAGGCATTGCGCTTATTGAAGACTTTAAGGTATCCCTGTTGTTCCGTTTGCAGACCTCAGAGTTACCCTCCTTACTTTGTTTCTACTATTTATGTATTTCAAACAATACTATACTTTGGGATATTCTCATGTATTCAATTAGAGCAGGTGACTCTGTACTACCTAGTTATGGGGATATATTGTTATTATCACCGTGTTGGCTTGTATTACCTTTATTTTCGCATTTATGTTAAACTCTGCTTCTTCTATCATGTTTTATTGATTTAAATATTAATAAGTGATCGGCTTACCTAGTTTTAGAAATTAGGTGCCATCACGACCCCTATGGTGGGATCCGGGTCGTGACAACAGATGTGTATAAAATAATATAATTAAGAAGCACTCGACATAATAATAAAGATGGGGATAAAAATTCATATAGCTAAACGATGGCTAAGGCTAATCATATAATTCAATTTATCATAAAATTCAATGAGTATTTTCACATTCATGATTCTAATCGTAAAATTTTAAAATGAGTGAATTAAGCCATTTAACCACCAAATCACGTGTCAAATAAGAGAAATATATGACTACGAATTTATAGTAAAGTTCAACACGACAAAATAATCCTTTAATCAAAATTCAACAAGTATAACCTTAAGCATGCTTTTAATCATAATTATGAGGTTATCACGTAGTCATAGAATCAATAAAAATGTGGATATGAAATTCGCATAGTCTAAACAAGGCTTAATCATAAGCCAAACTCTACTGGATATGGTCATAATGTAGCTACGGATATATGCTCATCACCTCGCATATATGTGGCGCGTAAATCAAATAATAAGTAATAAATAGATCACCTATGGGGAGAATTCCTCTTACAAGGATAGACAAGAGACTTACTTCCACTCGGTAACAACTTCAACCTTCCAAAATAGCTTTTCCTCTCAATCAACCTCCAAACAACTCGAATCTAGTCAAATACAACTCAATAACGTCAAAGAAAGATAAATGAATTAATCTCAAATAAGCTCCAATCTTTAATTAAAGCCCCAAAAGTCAACCCGAGTCTACATGGTCAAAACCCAAGTTAAGGGGTAGATCCCAACTAATAATCTCACGAGTCCAAAAATATGATTAGATTCCAATATCGAGTTCAAATCGATCCGCAAATATCCAAAATATACCCTCTTAAGTTGTAGATAAAGACCCCAATTTTCTCTTTAAAAATCCATGTTCTAAGTGTATAAGTCCATGGGTAATTAAGATATATTATTAAATCTAAGTAAAAATTACTTACCCTCAAGGTAGTAGTAAAAATTCCTTCCAAAATCGCCTCTTCTCGAAATCTAGGGTTAAAAATATGAAAGAATAGGTAAAATCCTGAAATTGCAAACTTACGTAGTCTACCCAGCACAACCCTTCGTGATGTCGGCCCAAGCCTCGCCTTCACGAAGCACAAATCCTCCTCTGCCAGAAATCCTCCTTTGCAAATGCGACAAGAGCCATGCAAACACGAAGATTTATAGCCTTACCTCTTCACAAAAGCGACAAGCACCTACACGAACATATAGGTTAAAGCCTCGGGACCAAGCCCCTTCTTTGCAAATGCGGCTCCCCACCCGCAAACGCGAAGCACAACAGTCACAACCTCCGGGAATGCGACTCCCCTATCACGAAAGCAAAGAACAACGAGCTCCTCAGTCCAACTCTCTTCATTGCGAACGCAAGGCACCCTTCTTGAACGCGACGACACCAGACACCAGCAGAAATCAGCCATCACAAACACGCTTCGGGTGGTCCAAAAATTACCCGAATACCCCGGGACCCTGTTCAACCATACCAAGAAGTCATGTCGACTCAAAACACCAGAATAACATCAAAACTAAGAATCGAAGGTCAAACACCTTCCTTAACTTTCAAACATTTCAACTTTGCCAAACATGTCGGAATCATGCCTAAACATTCCAGATGACAATCAAACTTTGATCACAAGTTTCAATCAACTAAATATGAACTTATCCAAGGTCCCAAAATATTATTCGAAACTCGATAACATCAAAGTCAACCATCGGCCAGACCTACAAACTCTCCAATTCTTTAAATTGCCTACTTTCGAAAAATAGGGCCAAAACCTTCTAGGGACCTCCGAATCTGAATATACATCCAAGTGTAAAATCACTATACAAACTTATAGGAACCATCAAATCACTAATCGGAAGTTGTCTACTCAAAAGTCAAACCTTGGTTAACTCTAGCAACTTAAGCTTCCAAAATGAGACTAAGTATTCCAAATCACTCTCAGCCTTCCCGAAACCAAACCAACCATCCCCCAAGTCATAAACATTAGACAAACTTACGAGAAGAGGGGAACGAGGCTCAAATACGCAAAACGGCTGGCCAAGTCACTACATAAAGGAAATGCAGCATAAGCACATCGAGATTGTTTAGTATAGACCGTTAAAATCTATTATAGACCTTTAACTTAAATATGAAATGTTCATATTCAACCTCAAATTTAAAATTTCACTCAAAATCACCTAAAATCTTCACTGAACTCCCTCAAAATTGAGATATAAGCTCTTCAATATGGATTCAATCTATTGTAACAATACTCAATCCAAACAAATAATAATTTCGCAAAATTTTATTTTTTTAGCCAAGCTTCAATGAGCTTTAATGGAATTTTAATTTTCTCCTTCAAGTTTCAAGCTCAAGTTCTTCCACATATAATGAATACAATGCATAACTTTAAAATTTTAAGAGACAACATCAGCTTCAACGATTGAATCAATCAAGTTTGCAATCAAAGAGTGGACAATGAAGATGGAGAAGTAGACTGGATAAATGCTAGTTATATGCTGAATTTTGAAGTTAATCAAAAATTAAAAATAGCCCTGGACCAAACTTAAACCCTCACTTAGCATTTCTTGGGCCAAAAATAAATGAAAAACAAATTAAGGGTTCAAACTTTGAAATAAAAACTTATGGAGCTCTGCCCACGAATTCTTCCGAGTTACCTGATGTCCCAAAATGTATACATGTATTTAATATTCATTTATTGCATTAAGAATTTGGAGCATGTACTGAGATTCTTGTAATGTTGCAAATATCCATAGTGATGCTAGGCATAATTAGGGAACCAGTTAAGTACATACCTTAATTTAGGAAAAAATATCTGACAAAGACATTATTATCTTTCCTCTAAAATGTGAAAGAGAGATTACAGTTTTGGTGAAAGGTGGTTTTTGGGAGAATTTAATTAGAATGCATACAGTTAGTGGGAAATATATAAAAATAATATCTTTGGAGCATTTGCACACTTGCACAATGGTAGTGGCAAGAGAGAGAAAGACACAAAGCAAAACTCTGTAATGTTAATGAAAAGCCGGCTACAACTCTGTCACAACTCTACACTAGCAATTATCTTTACACGCTATACTTCAATTAATCTTCCCTCCCCCCAAAACAATCTTGAAACTATCCCTTTTCCCCCATCGATCTTGAAACTTTAATCTTCTTGAAGTTCTTGCTGATAAGATAGGTAGATTAAGATATATCCTTTCTGTTGAGATTATATAGTAACTTTCCTGAAAATAAATCCATAGATTGAGCTCAAGAACATGAGAAAAATTGATTGAGTGAGATAATATTGTTGTTATTCAAAGAGGAGGATTTTGGAAAAGATTGGATCTTGGAGGGTTAATATTTAAATGGGTTGCTTCTCCTGTTTTGATTCAAAGGAAGAGGAGAAGCTGAATCCTCAGAGAGATGATCGCAAGGAAGTCCATCTGACGGCCCCTTCAAATATATCCAGGTTATCTTCAGGTTGGTGTTATCTCTTTCTATGTAAACTATGTTTATTGTCTTAATCTGATCTGGGTGTTGTTCACTTGGGTGCCTAATTCAGCTCTGTTTTTGATCAAGAGTGATTTTTTTTAATTTGAGTTTTATCAGTAAAGTAGTTAAGTATTTCCTTGATCAAGATTGATTTGTTTTGGCTCTATTTTGGGTGTTGCTCACTGGGTGCCTATTGTTTCTACTCAGTCTTTGATCAAGATTGAGTTTTTCTTTTGCTCTATTTGATTTATACAATTAAGTATTTCTGCTGAATTTGATGTACAAGTCCAATATTTCCAGATGGAAATTCGTAAAAAAGAAAAAAAGGTGATACCATTTCACCAGTGGAATGAGATGGGGGATTTTGCTCTAATTTGATCTGGTTTTATTGGGAAGGGTCTCTCTGTTTGGTATTGAATTGGTTGGTGTCAATCTTGAACTGGACTTGACATCAATCTTGTATGAGGTACTCCATAGTGATATAAGAAAGTATCCTCTTCTGACTTGGGGGATAAAATTTAAACCAAAGGCCGATTTGACTTATCCAATCAAGTAATTATGTATTTCTGCTGAATGCGATTAGATGTCCAAGGTTTTCAGATGGAAATTCGTGAGAAACAAAAAGGGGTGATGCCTCCTTCTTCACCTTTTCAACAGTGGAAATGAGATAGGGGATTATGGTTCTAATTTGATCTGGTTGATTAGTGGGGAGGGTCTCTGTTTGGTATGGAATTGGTTCCTGTCAATGTTTAACTGGACTTAAGATTAAATCTTTCATGAGTTCCTCCATAGTGAAACGGGAAAATATCCTCTTCTGACTTTGGAATATAATTTGGACTCCAAAGGTCTATTTGAATTTTTCCCTTTTCTCTTCACATGGCATAATTAAGATCTTTCCCGGTAGTTATGGATCTCCACTGTTTTATTTACAGGAGCAGACAGACTGAAAACAAGAAGTATCAATGGTTCGAAGAGAGAGTTTTTGGGGCTAAAGGATGCACCTGACGTTCAGATTGCTGCGCACACATTCACTTTCCGTGAGCTTGCAGCTGCTACAAGTAACTTCAGGCCAGAATCTTTTATAGGTGAAGGAGGATTTGGACGTGTGTATAAAGGGCGACTACCTAGCGGTCAGGTAATTCCTGTTGAGGCTTGGTCTTTTAATTCTCCCAGGTTATCATGCAACGAGGTGACACCCTTATTCCTTGGGATTAGAGGGTTCTGGGTAGCAGTATGAAGGCCGCATTCTGGCATAGGCAATTCTTATAGCAGCAGTTGTTACAATGCACTTCAAAGTAGGAAGAGGAGCCACATAAATGTCCTCCAGTCTACAATTATTTAAGATTTCCTTGTTCTAGTAGTTCTGACGTTGGCAATGCTGGAATACATACATATATACATATATACTACATCAACTATTGAACTCCTAATCACATGAACCATACCTAATACTTCCAATTTATGTGACGGTGTTTGACTAGATACAGAGTTTAAGAAAGAAAGAAAAACTTTTGTAACTTGTGGTCTAGAAAAAATCATGGATATTTGTGTAACTATAAATCATCTTATTAAGCGCAAAATGAAAAGCTTAAAGTTACATTGTTTCTAAATATAGAAAAATGTCATTATTTTTGGGTTAGACTAAAGAGGAAATACCATCACATAAATTGGGACAGAGAGAGTAAATATTATAGGATGACTCAAACGAGCACACATTGGACTACTCAAACCAGGCACTTAAACATTTTAAGTATACTATTTCCAACATTTTCCCTCAATTTTAAAATGTTTTTTCATCTGTTCAATCGCTTTATTTTAGCTTCATTTTCAGCATCCTCGTTCTGTACGCCTTCCAAATTTGCTTTCAATGATGATCCTTGAAAGAAACTAGGTTGGTGATTTGGACAAAACATTTCACATTCATAATTTCAACTTCTCCATAAATTTTTCCTGAATTGATCTAAATTGAATAGTCTCATGTGTTGGCAATTTCTCTCTATATTCTTCTAACCTTTAGTTATTGCAAGCAAAACTCGAGGAAGATTTCTCTATCTTCGTTTGTTTCGTGTCTTGTGAAATCATTCAAGACGGGTCCTCAAACTCGAAAGATTTTCTCTTATCTTCAAATAGCTCTCTCAACTCAAACCCAAAGAAGCACCTTTTACGGAGGTTGCCCATTTTTTTGGCCTTTTCAGCTTCTAGGATCATACAAACGCTCTGATACCACTTGTTGGAATATAATGTGATGTGAGCTCTACGTGACATCATAAGACACAAAAAGGATGGAAAAGGGAGAGAAACTTAAAGCACAATAGTAACATCTAAAGGACTTCAGTTTTATGAAACAACACACTATACTTACACTAAGCTGCAGCCGTTTCGGAATTATTTCAATTGAATTTAGCTCTATTATTTTAGTTTATATTATTTAGTATTTCGAATTTTATTTAGAATTTTTTTTTATTTATAAAAAAAAAATGTAATAAATACAAAAAATAGAAATAATAAGGAAGAGTAGGATTTTTTCAGGAAATGATCGGTCGGTCAGAAAAGAAAAAAGATGTGAAATACGATTTCTTTCAGTTTCATTTGATTCATTGTTAAGACGAGATATCCTTATCTCCCTCCCACCAAGACGGGAAATTAACAAACAAGAAATCTAGTAAGAACGCTGATAGTAGTTTGGGTGTGGATACGTACCGGATCTGGTCAATCAACATTAGGTACTCTGACCAAAATCTACGAAGAAATTAGAGATAAGATTTGGCATTTTGATTTCTCAAGACAAAAGCTACTGGAGATTTCTAGAGGGCTACCTACAACTTGAGAATAAAAGAGTGAGTTACGACAACTACATGTAAGTCTTCCACATAATGTCTCATAATCTAGGGGATGCTTTTATAGCTCTATTTTTATATATAGTCGAATCCCCGCATCCGAATCCGTACCTGATTTCGTACCCCCGAATCTTAAAATTTAGATCATGAAGGATCCGAGCTTTAGATCTGCACCCATATCAGACCCGCGCCCAAGTCCGAGCAATTAGGACTCACATATATATAGTATAACTACTACATAAATCCTTGAACTCCTAGTTACGTGAACCATAACTAATAAACATTTGTAGGATGACTCAAAAGACACACCTTGATAACTCAGAAGGCATATGAACCTAGACAGTTAAAACATTTTACTATTTCCAACAGGCAGAACATAAGAGGTAATTGATTAGGAAACAAAGAGAGATAGATAGAAGCAAGAGAACCAAGTTGTCTCTATTGATATCAGAATTTGTACCTATTTTATCCGTCTAATGTACAGTTCGCTATTTCTTTTATCCAATTTGGTTTTCTTTTTCTATTTTCTTGTCTGAAACTAAAAATTTGCAGAACACTCGCCTCAATCACCCTGTGGTCTGTGGTCATTAAATAACCCTAAAAGTACACTGTGCATAGCTTCCGTGTCTGGCTAAAATTAAACCAGTAAAAAGATCTCAAACTCTTTTTATTTATTTTTTTTAAAGTAGAACACAGAAAATCAATGGTAGTGCAGGACATTTATGATGCTTATTCTTGCCATAACGAAATCTGCTGGAGTTCCATCGCTGGTCTCCCTTTAGTCTGCTCAGGGACAGAGTCATTTAACTTTGGTGGGGATGAACATTTTGTTTAATATGGGTTGTGATTTGCTGAAATGCTAGGTTATTATATCTTAAGGAAAAAAAAAAGAAGGCAAAAGCAAAAACGATATAGGTATACATAATCAGTAGCTTACACTCACTATGGTTCTTCAAGGCATTTTACAACCTACAACCAAGAATCAACTCATCATATTCTACTCACAAGTACGACTACATCAAAAGCTTCAGTCTGAGGGCTTCTGGTTATACTTCAAGGAGAAACCAATAAGTCTGTATAAAGCAAGCTCGAGCTAATGTCAATTATTAACAAACTGTGCTAACTTTTCTAGATGTATTCCTTCATATTACAGTCATGTCAACTTCATGATAGACATTTAAGAGGAGATTGCTATCGCTTGAAACTTCCCTTGTAATTATACAACATTTTTGTTACCATTTCCCTTAACGTTGTGAGGAGTATTGCCAATCAGAGTATCTTAGCAGTATAGGTAAATTTATATCGAAGGGTTGAAGCAACTAGCAAGGCATTATCATAGAGTTCGATAAATATTACTCTTGAACCTATTACTATTTGGGGAGTCAAAAAGGGTTTTGTTTGACCATGTTTTTTGCAAATAGTTTTTAAATATTTTGAATTGTTCACTTTTGTGACTTATAGTACTTTTATATAGTTTCTACATATGTAAATTTTATTTCAAAAAACTTAAAGAATGTTTGTCTGAATTCACACTGAAAATTACTCAATTTGACCCTCGTACTCCAAAAAAGTTCAAACAAATTAAAATAGAGGGAGTATAATTATAAAATAATACTTGAAACACCCCTTGGGGTGCAGCTCTTCCCCCCGACATTGCGTGAATGCATAATACTTTGTGCACCGGGCGACGTTTCTCTTTTTAATCCTTGTAGTTTTACATATTGGGTGTGTTTGGTATGAAGGAAAATATTTTCTGGAGAACATTTTACTTAACAACTCATCTTCCTCTAATTAAAGGAAAATGACTTCCCTACAAAAAGTAGGAAAAATATTTTCCAAAAAATCTCTTTCAACCACCCCACCCTCATCTGCCAATCCATACCCTTGCCACCCCTGCCCCCAAACCCTCAACGTCGGACCCGACTTCGAAAACTCGACCCTAAATCCCAATTTTGACACCCGCCCTGAAACCCAATCCCGACCCCGACCCCAAACCCCGACCTTGAACCCCGATCTCGACAACCGACCTTGTCCACAGACCCGGACCCCCACCGGCCCACTCCTCCCTCACCCTCAGTTGTTTCGTCTCCCATAATGTTTCCCTAGATTATATCTTTTTCTAAACTTATGTTTTGCTGGCTAATCAAATACCAAAAAATAATTAAGAAAATCACTTATTTTTCAAGAAAATATTTTCCGAGAAAATATTCCGATTCTAGAATTTCGGAGCACTGCTAATTAGTGTATGTAGAAAAAGAGGAAAATTTCATGCTTAAATGTTCAAGCAAGGCATTATCATAATCTTAAATTACTTTTCTTAATTCATATGATAATTTCTGTGAAGAAACTCATAAAATGCTGCACAACAGAAATAATAAGCGATTAATGGTTTAGTAGTTTACATAGTTAGACGATATGTCATGCCATGTCCAACATGTGCCATTAGTTGTGAATAATTGAACATTCTGAGAGGATCAGAAAGGAGATAAGATATTGATCTCATTTGACTCTATGGACTTAAATACTAGAAGTACCATCTTTCAGCTTCTTAAGTCCAAAATCAAACCTTTCTGTTCTCTAATCATTGTCAAGGTTTCATTCACCGAACTCTTGAATTTATGTTATATTCAGCAATTATGTATACATACTTGATCTTCCCAGGTTGTTGCTGTAACTTCAGTTAACTATGTCTGATGATAGTTGGTTGATCTTCCCAGGTTGTTGCAGTAAAGCAATTGGATAGGAATGGGCTTCAGGGTAATAGAGAATTTTTAGTGGAGGTGCTTATGCTTAGTCTTCTTCATCATCCTAACTTGGTGAACTTAATTGGTTATTGTGCTGACGGGGACCAGAGGCTTCTTGTCTACGAGTTCATGCCTTTGGGATCACTAGAGGATCACCTTCACGGTAACCTATTTTGCATGGCATTCTGTTTCTATGATCTATATTTCTTCTATTTTTATGTAGCAAATGGCTTATACCCCAATAAAATGCAGCAAGATATTGTATACATATTACTTCGTCTGTCCCAAAAAAGAATGGTGGGATTCCTATTTATGAACTTTAAAGAAGTACGTGAATAACACTTCTTTTAATTAAAAAAAAGTTTTGATTAAAAAATATTGGTCAAAGAAAAATTGTTTGACAATCAGGATAGCAATAGTGCTATTTTTTGGGAACCGGAGAGAGTAATAAGATTATTGCTTTGGTGATGCATATGTGATTTTGCAAACTACAGTTTATGTTCAGCTTTGCATTTCAAATGATTGCATGCAAGTGACGGGAATTCAAACTGCAAATTTGAACTTCAACTCGAAGTTCTTAATGTGCTTGTGATTTATTTAGCACACAGATAAAACTTGTCCATCTTTGGCAAAGATGGAACCAAAGAAAAACTAATTCCAATAAACAAAAATAAATAAAAACTCAAAGAAAGGAACTATATCGCTAATGCTATTAAGCAGCTAAGGGAAGGAATTGTACTTGAATACAGCTTAGTGTTTCTAGCAACAGAGTAAGCAAAAACTAAGGGAATTTCTAGTAAACAGTGTGAGGTACTATATAAAAAGTCTAAATCTGATCAAAAGTTTGCAGAGTTCCCTTTTAGTGAAAACGATAATGATAACTTGCATGGAAGAAACCATATTTCGCAGGCATTCAGGCAGCTAGCACCAGAGTTTTCATTTGAAGAATCTTTTCCATGAGATCACAAGAAGCATCCAGTTGATTTCATGAGGATGGCTAGACCTGTTTTGTGCTCATTGCTTTTGCATCTTATCTTGCTGACATCTATGCATGTAGTACTGTGTTATCAAGAGTAACCAATACTTATGCCTTTGATGATGCTATGTTATGACTCCAGTATATGGTTCCTCGCACATGGAATTAGATTTGAATTGCCAAGGCTGCCATTGATGTATTGTTTCTTGTCCCACCAGAATTTGACTTATACTGCCATGACAGCATTCATCTTAAGAATGGTTCACACATTCAAAATCAGTGGTGTCGTATGTTAATTCATCTCAACTATGATATTCTTTTTGTTTGTACAAATTAACTCTGGTTATAATTGTTTCTCTACTCACTTAGATTTTCGTACTATACCTTGAAACTCCAAACTTCCCATTATTAATGCTGCCTTATTGTTTCCCTGCCAGTCCCCAATTGCCGGAAACCCACCTGCCATTCTTTCCATGCTATTATGTGAAAGGCCCGCAATTTAATCAGAAGAGTCAATCAGTGTTGTATAAATTTTGCCAGACACAGCACAGATAATTTAAGGACAAAGGGGAAGAAGAATAGAAGCTTATTATTCCATGGGTCCTTAATACAATGATGGTTCCAAGAGCTCTCGTTGCTTTGCAATTGTATTAGTTAGTGATCTCTCAGGCATATTGTTGATTGCATGTTTTCAGCTTACATCTTGTTTGTTACCTGTTTCATTAGTTTTTTCTTATGAACAATCCTGTACTGCAGAATTTTGTGGCTCTAGGCTTAGTATTCTTTGTATCTCATGTGAATAAGCGCAGTGCAGATCTCCCTCCTGATAAAGAGCCACTAGATTGGAACACGAGAATGAAGATAGCAGCTGGTGCAGCAAAAGGTTTGGAGTACCTTCATGATAAGGCAAACCCTCCTGTTATTTATAGGGACTTCAAGTCATCCAACATATTGCTCGAGGAAAATTTTTTCCCGAAGCTTTCAGATTTTGGGCTTGCAAAACTTGGTCCTACTGGAGACAAGTCACATGTGTCCACAAGGGTCATGGGAACTTATGGTTACTGTGCCCCTGAGTATGCCATGACTGGACAATTGACTGTAAAATCTGATGTCTATAGTTTTGGGGTTGTCTTCTTGGAGCTTATCACTGGGCGTAAGGCTATTGACAGCACCATGCCTCAGGGAGAGCAAAACCTTGTCGCATGGGTAATCTACTTTATGTCTTTCCTTTCCTTTAAAAGATTATTGTGTCCATCTCTTTGTGTGAAAATAACATGCTCTCAGCTATTAAATTGTATGATTGATTATCCTTTGTATTGTGATCGTACATCCAGGCTAGGCCACTGTTTAATGATCGTAGGAAGTTTGCAAAATTAGCAGATCCAAGGCTGCAAGGACAATTTCCAATGAGAGGTCTATACCAGGCTTTAGCTGTGGCGTCCATGTGTATCCAAGAACAGGCTGCTGCTCGTCCTCTAATAGGGGATGTGGTTACTGCCCTTTCTTATCTAGCAAATCAGGTAGATGATAAGAGAAATAAAGATGATAGAGGTGGGAGAATATGTAGGAATGAAGATGGGGCAGGAGGAGGAGGATCAGGACGGAAATGGCCGGACTTGGATGGAGGATCTGAGAAGGAGGATTCCCCAAGGGAAACAGCAAGGATGTTAAACAGGGATTTGGACCGAGAAAGAGCAGTTGCTGAGGCTAAAATGTGGGGCGAAAATTGGAGAGAAAAGAGAAGACAAAATGCGCAAGGCAGTTTTGATGGCACTAATGGATAGTCAGTCTCAAATGTTCCAGGATCCAGATTCCGTCCCTGACTCATTCCCCTGCTAGCTGGGTTTGCTGTAACCGTTGAAAACGGTAGTCTCGATCTGAGCTCGTAGTTCGTTCACTCGATGCCTGTAAAAATTGAAACGTTCAAATTTCTACTATCTCAGTTAAGAGTGTAATGGAGCTACAAGGGAACTGCTGGAGCCACCTTTTTTTTTTTTTTTTTTTTTTTTTTTTAAAGTTGGGTGTCCTTTCTTTTTCATTGACCTTTTATCCAGTTTTCTGGAACATAAGAGGACAAATGGGAAGAGAGCAAATAGAGGACGTATTTCAAATTTGAGAGTAACGTCTCAAGTTGTGATTAAGTGTTTAGCTGTCTTTTCCCGCACCAAAAGGATCATTTACTGTCTGTAATCTTTGAGTGTAACATGTTATATACGCTAATCTTTATGTGTTTTATGGCAGAAACTTTCTCTCTGTCTCAGTTTGTGGTCGCAGTGAATACTTGAAAGCATATTCATTCTCAGCTAGTGCTAGATTGCATCTTTTGTTTCAGGGTTTTGTACTAATTAGTCCGCGTGGTTGGTTTTAGTCATGTGTGCTCCTTTTCTTATTGATTTCTGAAAACACAAGTATTATCACAAAATCCAAGTCCAAGTAACAAAAATGAAGGAGGGAATTAACATGGGACCAAACTCCTCTCCATTTTTTACTCTCTCCATTCCCCTAAGTTCCTCTTTAGATCTATGACACTTGTTCAATTGAAATATCAAAGGTCTATGTTGACATAACTAAACAATAGCTTTTAACCATGATTAATAAAGTAGCAGATAATTACCAAGAAAATAAAGTAGTAGATTTTACCATTATTTTAGAAAAAAGTACGCTCATCTTCTTTTAAATAAAGTATTTTATTTTTATAACAATAATTTTTATATTAATAAAATTTTAATGTTTGGAAAAAAAAGAAGCCTGGGTATGACAATTGTAATTTTGTAGTTGAACAGGAGTAACAAGCTGGAATTGATGGTCGAGACAGTTGCATGTCTCTTGAGAAGAGTGAGGACAGTTCAAGGCTTTTACTTCACGACATCAAGAATGAAGGACACATGCTGCGCACATACATTCAGAGTTTATTGGATGCTTCTACGACTGATGTAGTTGGTGAAGTTTCACATTTGCCTTATCCTTTGGAATACAAACCCTGACGCCTGGTGAGAGATTATAGGTGCTACTGTGGGGTGTTTGCGCTTGGCTTGTGAAGTTACATACACCATTGTCCTGTTGAAGTACTCATCTGCTGCTTATGTAATAGCTAGCTTAGTTGTTATTGACAAATTTCTAGCTTATAGTAGTTTATTTCATGTAGTAGTAGTTGATCAAGCTGTAAGACATGGACCCTATTTGGGATGGTTTATATATATAGATATATATTAGCCACTAGACAGCATGCTTAGTGGTACATTTGCTAAACACATTTTTTTTTTTTAGTAGTCGATCATTTTAGGCGAGAAATGCTCGGATATACGTTGTAGTAATTCTTTTAATTTAGGCAGAAAAACTCAATTCAGGAATTAAATAAGAAGACGCAAAACCTTAAGACTAATAGATGGCAAAGTTGAACTTTAGTATAATTATATTGAATATATGCGCAGAAGTTAAAAGATGTATTCATTCCATTACTTTTTATTTGCTTAGTTTGTGACTTTACCGAATCTTCATGTTAGAGCCATATTTTCGTGTCCCTGAACGTTGTGCGTGACGTTGATATCATTAGCTTTCATTTTTCATTATTTGCTAAGGAAAAATCAAACAAGTTAGTAATAAACGTAAGGCTCAAACCGGTTACGCAACTGTCTAAGCCCTATTGTGGGCGTCAAACTATTTACCCGTAAAACAATACAGTTAAATTTGTTACGTGGTTTATAGACGAGCAAACTGATTTGATCCCAAAAACGATAAAGAAAATTAAAAGTAAGACTTAGTGATTGAAATTGAAGAAGACGATAAGGCGGGCTCCGAGAGCAGTGTCTCCGAAGACAAAAATGAGAGCAATGTAAAAGAGCAAATAAAGTTATTTTAATTGAGAGAGAAAATGAAATACATCATGCGTTTTGCCAAGAATTTCATGTCTTACAATGGCTGCTGAGCTTGCTATTTATAGCTATACCTAGGGAAATAAGATCATAGGATTAAGCCCCACTTAAATGATAATAAAGGGGTATTGATGAATTTGTAACGGCAGGCCATGAATGCAAATATTCTCTGTAACTGTCGCTCATTTAATACGAAAGAATATTCCCTTATTGAATGCTATCCGATGGCAATACCTGATCTTCTCCCATTGACTATGTTCCCTTCGGGATTTCCCCAACTCAATCACAGTTGACATGTCCCGTACTGATTGTTACTTGACATGCCTTTTGTCTGTCTTCGGCTCTACGTGTCATGTTATCATTTGACCATTTATTATGAATCAATTTTACCCTATATAGATAGTCCCCCTGCTTTCCGGTGACATATCTTTGTATCATCGGGAAGTTGGTGAAGATCCCTTTCTTGGCGGGAAAGTTCATGAACCGTTTCTAACGCTTGAAAGGACATACGTCTTCTCGCATTTAATACCCCAAACACGTATTGTCCCATAATTCAACAAATATTTTTGCCGATTTTCAAGGTAATCATGACCACGATTTTTGCCGTCCATATCTTAATTTCTATTCATTACTTTACTTCTTTATTTCCAAGGTTAGTCTTCATAAACCCTTCTTATTCTCCGCATTTACTGTGCATTTGCTTAGAAAGCTTTCCATCTCCTTCAACGTCCTTAGAAAAAAGTTTTACTGTGTCTTTACTAGTATGGCTTCCTCTACTGCATCCTCTAGAAACTCTGGCTTTTTCTTCGGTGGAGGCCTGAAGAGAAATAAGGACGCTGATGCCGATTCTGAGCCTCCTACTGTAAACACCATCATACCAAAAAACCCCAGCACTGCTAATGACTTCGAAGAGAAGAACCCTACTACGTCTTAACGAACTTGGGCTGTTAGTAGGTATTCCTCTTCTATTCGGCCTTCTAGTATCCCCACTGTAATGGAGGACTGCAACTGCCCCAACCTTGACATCCTTGCTCTAGATATGATAGAGTGGGCTACCATCACCAAGGAGGGTTTTACGTATGTTTATACATACCCCTTTACCTTGGGTCCCTTTTCTTTAGGGTCGAGTAAGGGCTCGGCCTCGTAATTTTGGAGTACCAGTATCGGGTCTGCTTATCACAAGTAGGCCCATTTATATGGAGAATAGTGGCTTGGCTTCGCCAACTGTGCACAGAGACTAGGAAAACCCTAACCCTTGCACACATGATAAAACCTCTACTCCCTCAATGTTTTCCGTGGGGGAATAATAAACTTCAGCAAACGTGGCCATCACACATTTCTTACTAGCGTGGACGACGACAACGATCGCGGGTGGATGGATTGATTTTTCATCATCGCCACCAAGGACATCATCCCGGCCACAACTCTACCTTTTCCTGATTCGTGGAACCGTTTTCGTAAGTTTTTTATTCATTTCCTTCCTTCATGAAAAGATTATTTTCCGTTATTCTTGACCTCTTCTTTTCTTTTGTTTAGCTACCCGATGGGAATCACCATGGGTTCAGGCCCTGGACCAGTGGGTTCAGAAGATTCAGGAAATTACAACACCAGAATTCCGTCGATGGGAAGGAGATGGCCCCCAAATATGGGTGGAAGGCCAAGAACCATGGTAAACCGAGTTCGTCTTCCTTTTATCTTTGGATGAACGTAGATAACTTTGCTAACTTCATTTTTTGCTTGGTTCAGGACTTCCGCAGGGCTCCGTCACCTACCCCGAGGTCGACATTTTAACCGACCCCGAGGAAGCCATGAGGGTGCTACAAAGTGCCCTTGCTCGAAGCAGTGCACGCGAACTTGCTTTCGGTAAAGGTGCTTCCTCTTAGAGTCCCCAGCCAGAGAACAAGCAACTAAAAATGGTGACATTCTTCCTTGGATGGGGCTAAGAAGAAGAAAATAAAGAAAGTAGCGATCGAGCTGGCCATAGTGGTCGTTGTAGAGGACGGGGAAGCCAGTGATGAAGCGGCTCCCTTTCAAGGAAAAATAATATCTTCATCAGCTCAACCGGATGCTCAGCAAGGAGGGCTTCAAAACCGTATGCAAGAGAAACCCAAGAGCTTTGGGGAGAGATGGACTTGGTGGACAATGCTGATTCTCACTTTCCAATCCCCATTGCTGCCTCCGGTCCAAGGAGTTCGGACCTGGGGCTTCTTCTGCCTTCGGCTAATAAGCAAACAATAATCAGTGCTGCTCCTGCCGCAGCTGCTTCTCAACCTTCAACACTAACAACTTCACGCCCTTCAACACCAGCTGCCCCCTCGCCACCAACATCAGCTGCATCTTCTCCACTGGCAATGGACGTCCGAGAGAGGGGTGCTTCTCCTCCTCGGTCTCTCGATGATAGGAATTTAGGGCACTTACTCATCTTCTTCCCCAGACTCCTGAGGAAGGAGAAGTGCTACTCTTTCGGTTTCGAAGGAGTGCCATCTGTTGTCCAAGCTGGTGGAGGTTGTGAACAACTTGAAGCCACTGTCTTTAGAAAACGGTTAGAAGAAAATGCATTCCCTTTTGAGGGAGTGCTTGTTAAATAACGTTATGCACAATGTGGCAGCAATATCGTACTTGCTTTCTTATCACTTGTTTTCTCTTTATCTGCTACAATGGGATTTCTAAACTTGATGTTCTTTTTTACAAGCCAACATTCTTGCTTCCGAGGGCCTGCAGAAATTCATTCTCGATAAGCAAGGACTCGCCTCCGAACGGGATCAACTATTGGCCGAAAGGAACCCCAACTTGCTGTACGCTTCTCGGTTCTGGAGGCAAAAGCTGCCAAGGCGAGCGAACTTGAGGCTCAATTGCAGTAAAGTGAATAAGAGATGATGGCTCACATCCAAGAAGCCACTCAGCTACATGCACAACTTCAAGAGGCTAAGGCTAAGTAGGCTGAGCTCTAAGATGCAGTGCTTGTTGCTGTCGAGCGTGAGTCGGCCTCAGAGGACCAAATAAATAACCTGAAGGCAGAGCTGACTTCCAAAATCGAGGAAGCTAATGTTGCCGAGGAAAAGAGGGACAAGATGGAAGAGAGGTTTAAGAAAATCATGGAGCAGAATCGGATACAGTTGTGTACAACTATGGAACTTTATTTTTGCCTCGGTGCCATGAGATCCGAAAGGGACGACCTCCAGGCCGAGGTTGATAGGCTTAAAGCAAAGCTCCAGTACCAAGAGGATTCCCTTATGTTTGAAAAGACTTATGATATATATCACACGAGGAGGAAAATCTTGGAAGAGGCCAAAGCGGGCATCGTCGATATTGATAATTGCATCGTCAGGCCCGAGAACTAGAGCTAACTGCCCAAAAAAATCTTCCTGCTCGGTCTGCTACAACCGATTCTTTGAGCATTGGTTCGGAATACTCGGGAAACAAGGGGGAGGTTGAAGAAAATGATGATGTTGGGTCCAAGCCCCGAACCAGCAGCTAATCAGCCTTCTTCCACCGGGAAGGGGTAGGGGAACACAGATCCCTCTCTCCCTTCGGGCTCCGGCGACGATAATGCTTAGGTTCTTTCTTCCTTTCCTTTTTTTTTTACTTATAATTATGCCAAAATTTTCACCGAGTTTGGCATTTTGATAAAGAAAGAAGAATTTTTCTTAAGTGTTGTGCAAAATGCATTCTCTTTGCGTTCAATTTTTTTTGTGTGGTAAATATAGTTTTTATTAATTAGCAAAATATTACAGGAACAGAGGGGGACATGAAACTTACCTCCCCATTTTGATAAATTCTTTGCGTTGAATTAGTTAATGCTTCGGGTATACTTTCATCTGATAGCTTCTGATTTCAGGCATGAATTCTTCCGAATTCAACCCTTTACTATGAGGGTTTCAGAAGAGACGACCCTGTTATCTTTACGGTGCTCTTGAAGAGGACGTCTCCTGTTTATTCCGGCTCAAGCATTTGAAGTTTTTTGGTAACTTTCAAATGATAAAATCAACTCATTGTTTGGACAAGAAACAAGATAAAAATGAAAGGACATTATTTTATTCCTTCTATCTTTAAAAGTACATAATCATTCATTTGATGAAGAAAAAAAAAGAAACTGCCAAAACATGTGGCTAACTTATACAACTTATTTCTACGGGGTTGGCCATGCAGTCCCCGGCCCAATGAGACATTATTATTCCTGGTTCTCGCAGTCCCTGGTTTTTGTTGCATTATTGTTTTTGTATGCTATACTATCCCCCCTAGTGTTCGAATGCAAAATATGCAAATTGGAACACTAGAAATCTTGCTTCGTTGGTGGAAACAACTCGTGAACGGTTAAGTAGTCTTTTGTTCGATGGCACGTTTTTCTTCCCATTAGGTACTTGCCATCGAGCAAAAGATTATTTAATCACCCCATATCGGTTTATCATTTCAATGCCTTGTCATTTAAAGATCTTAACCTTGCCGATGACGCTTCTTTCGTAGTATGCTTTCCGTTGCTGCCTTGTTTAAACCTTGCCAGAAAAATCTGAGGGACAAAAACTGGTTGAAGGGAAAAAGAGTGCAACACATACTTTTAGTATTGATATGATCTATTGGCAGTAATACCTTTTGAAGTGATTCATGTTCCAATTGCTGGGCTATTTGACTCCATCTTGATTTTCCAACTCGTACGATCCCTTATCGGCGATAGGTGAAACCCGGTAGGGACCTTCCTATGTTGGACCCAGCTTCCTAGCATTGAATTCCTGAGTGCTCAGAGTCATCTTTCTCAAAACCAAGTTTCCTACTTTGAAGTATTGAAGATTGGCCCTTCGATTTTAATACCTTTCCATCCTTTGCTTTTGAACCACCATCCTCACGTATGCCAAATCCCTATGTTCATCGAGCAAACCTAGCTTCACCAGCAACGCATCATTGTTTGCTTCTTCATTTTCTTGGGAAAATTGTAAAGTTGGCTCCCCTATTTCCATCGATATCGAAGCTTTTGGGCCATATACGAGGGAGAAAGGTGTTTCTCCCGTGCTTGATTTTGTCGTTGTCCGGTACGCCTATAGCACTCCGGCAACTCTTCAGGCCATTTATCTTTAGAAGCTTCTAACCCCTTTTTGAGGTTTTGGTTAATCACCTTATTGGTTGACTCCGCCTATCCATTAGCGCTCGGATGGTACGGTGAGGATGTAATCCTCTTAATTTTCAAATCTTCCAGAAATTTTATGACTTTTGAGCCTATGAACTATGGTTCATTGTTGCAAGCAATCTCCTTTGGTATTTTGAATTGGTATATTATGTTGTCCCACTAGAAGTCGACCACATCGTGCTCACCGATCTTTTGGTAAGGACCTGCTTCAATCCATTTATGAAGTAGTCAGTTAAAATCAAAAGGAATCTTACCTTTCTGGGACCTAGTACAATGGACGAACTATATCCATCTCCCATTTCATAAATGGCCATAGGGACAGTACCGAATGCAAGATCCCGCCGGTTGGTGTACCAACTGCGCCTAGCGTTGACATTTGTCGCATTTCTGAACGAACGTCTTTGCGTCCTTCTTCATCCGAGGCCAATGGTATCCAGCTCTAACCAGCTTTAGAACCAATGAATCTGCACCGGAATGGTTCCCGCAAATTCCTTCATGGACTTCCCTCATCACGTAGTCCACCTCCGAGGCTCCCAAACATTGGGCCAATGGACCTTGGTACAATCTTTTATATAAGTTCCCATCTAGGAGGCAGTAATGAGCCGCTTTGGTGCGTAGTGCCCTGGAAGCTTTTGGGTCTTTGGGTACTTTACCATGCCGAAGCTATTCGACGAACTCATTCCTCTAGTCCTAGACTAGGTTGGTTGAAATGACTTCGCATTAACCATCCACACCCAATACCGAATGTAGATGATTAATGACAGTGCTGGAGTCAGGTCCTTTCATCTCTATAGACGACCCTAAATTAGCCAATGCATCCACTTTTACGTTCTCTTCTCTCGAAATGTGTATGATCGACCATTCCTTGAATCATGCAAGCGATGCATTAACCTTGTTCACATAATGTTTCATGTGTTCCTCCTTTGTATAAAAAATCCCGTACAAATGGTTTTCTACCAGCTGGGAATCACATTTGATCTTGATGACCTCAGAGCCGAGTCCCCGGGCCAGTTCAAGTCCTGCAACCAAAGCCTTATACTCGGCTTCATTGTTAGTTAGCAAAACAGTCTTAATGGCTTGCCTCAGGGTTCCCCCAAGGGCGTGACTAGAACTACGCACATTTTTCAGGATTGAGTTTCATGTTATGCTTCCTCAAGATATCAAAGGTTTCTTGGAGGTTTTTCAAATGATCTCCTGCATCAAAGACTTGTCTAACATGTCATCAATGTGCACCTCCATTGTCGTGCATATTTGATTTTCAAACATTTTGTTAAGGAGCCTTTGATAAGTGGCTCTAGTGTTCTTAAGCCCAAAGGGAATCACATTATAATAGTATGTGCCAAAGTTCGCTATGCACAAAGTTTTCCTCATCTCCAGGTTCATCTTGATCTGGTTGTACCCGGAGTAAGTGTCAAGGAAACTCATTAACTCGTGCCTAGCCGTAGCATCAAACATTTGATCAATATTTGGCAATGAATAAGTCTTTAGGGCACTCCTTACTACGCACATTCTAAACTTGTTATTCCTTTTTGTTACGACAACTATGTTGGCTAACCATTCTAGATACTTTACCTCCCGTATGGAACTGATATTGAGTAATCGAGTTACCTCTTCTTTAACAAACATGTCCTTGACCTCGGTGATCAGATGCTTCTTTTGCCTTACTGGCGGGTAGCTTGGGTCCAGGCTTAGCCTGTCACATCTGAGTGTGACCATGCAAAGCAATCTGCATTAGCTTTAAGAAAATTTATAAATTCTAACCTGAGTTCAGGATTGAGTCTTGTTCCCAAGTGAAACTTCCTTTCCAAGAATTCTTCGAACAAAGCTACTTGCTTGAGTTCTTTTGCAGTGGACTTGGTTGCATCCATTTCCTGTTGTACCTGAAATTATCTCAACACATGGTGGGATTGCAATGGCTCCTCGCCTTTATCATCTTCCTTTGGAAAGGGAGAAGGCATTAGTTCCTGTAGTTGCTATTTGTTGAGCTCCTTTCCCTTACTGCTAGAAATCAACACTGCGTTCATCTCTCTTGCTATCACTTTATCTCTTCTTATCTGCTTGATTCCTTTCGGGGTTGGGAATTTTAACAGTTGATGATATGTTGAGGTCACAACCTTCATCTCATCTCATGTATCCACGGCCATCCGAGGATTACGTTGTAGCCCATGTTGCTGTCTACCACTTCGAATAAGGTGGTCTTGGTTACCCCTTCGATGTTCGTGGGTAGCAGGATCTTTCCTCAGGTTGTCTCACTTGTCAAGTTTAACCCAGCTAGAAGCTTTGTCGTTGGAATGATGCTTCCTATCAGCTTTGCTTGTTTGAGCACTCTCCATTGAATGATGTTGGCTGAGGTTTTTAGGTCAATCAAAACACACTTAATTTTGAAATCTAAGACATTAAGAGAAATTACCAGAGCGTAATTAAGTGGCAAAATAAGTTCGTTGGCGTCTTCCTCCGTGAAGGTGATATCAACTTCGGCGACTTTCAAGAGTCTCTTGCTGTGAGTCCCTGATGCCTTCATCTTCTTGGTCTCCTAGAAGGTTGCACTATTGATTTCATTCCCTCCAAAAATCATGTTGATAGTCAACTGGGGGGAGTCTTCTGTTGCCTTCGAAGGCTCTGCATTGTCCCCCTACGACCGTAATTGTTCTTGGCTCGGTCGCTCAAATACTCCCTAAGATGACCATTCTTCAACAACGTCATCACCTCTTCACATAGATGCCGACGGTCCCCAGTTCTATGGTCGTGAATCCCATGATATTCGCACCATAAGTTGGGATCTCTCTGGCTGGGATTAGATCTGATTGGCTTCGGGAATCTGTGGCTCTTTGATATTCCTCATCGCCGATACCAACTCCACTATTGATTTTGACGTTGCAAATCTGAAAACCTGGGATATGTGGAATCCTGGGCCCCCTATACCTCTTTTTCTTGTAACGACCTATTGTTCTGGACACGGTCGGTTCTTCTATTGGGAGCAAACCTATCCGAGGACCGGAACCCTTTACTGCCGTGCTCTTCGGTTCTCTCGTATGGTAGGAAACGACCTTTAGAAAACCATCGATCAGGATCGAAATTGCTTTTAAACTTATCCTAGCTCTTGTCTTGGTCCTGTCCCTTGGTTGATGCTGGGAACCCGAGCTGATCGTCTTCTATCCTTATTTTTGACTCTTAACGGTTATGGATATCTACCCATGTGGTCGATTGGAATTCGAGTAGGCTTTCCATTAGCTTTCGGGAGGCGTCAGAGCTCCTCGAATTTAGACCCTTAGTGAATGCCTTCGCTGCCACTCGCCTGGTACAACTGGTAGCAGCATCCTCTCTTTCTGGAATCTGATCACGAATTCCCGCAGCAATTCGGACTCTCTTTGCGCGATACTAAATATGTCCGCTTTCCTGGCTTATACCTTCCGGGCCCCGGCATGGGCCTTAACGAATGAATTTGCAAAGGGGGAATGATGTTACACCCCATATTTTCGTACGTGAGAGAACATCATAAGCTAATTGATGTAATCTCAGAAATGAGACTGTCGTTGGAAGTACATAAAGTAAGTTAATCATGTTACCTTGTAGGTTACAGATCTTTAATATCATGGATAGCAAGTACCAAGAGGGTTGAACGTCATAGAGGCTAAACAAATTGAAGAAAATAAGTTTCGTCGAATGTCGACAAGTTGGGAATGTTATAACATGTACTTTTGGGATGATACTAGGGTTCTTAACGTGACAAGGAGGTTATGTTATGATTTATTTAAGGCTTATGATAGTTGTGTGTTATTTTTTGAAGTCAAGTGAGTTGTGAAACAAAAGTTGGCAAAAGTCATTACAAGTTACATTCATAAATATGTTGAAAATTAGGTCAAATGTAGCGGAGCTTTTCTCCCAATATACTTTGAATTAGGGGATGATCCATATACCAAATTGTTATCTACGAGTCTAGTTTCTAATCCATTAAGCCGTTTGTCGATACGACATCGGAGTAGAGAGATATTTGCAGTTTCATGAGACTGCGCAGATAACATAGGTGACAAGTAGGTGTGTCACTGAAGCTTTTTGAGCAATACATTTCATGTGTTATATGAGGTCTTTTTGGAACATATTATATACCAAATTTCCACCGCTCTTAACCATTTTTTCATACAACATGCGGATAAAAATATATAAACATCGGAAGAAGGGCCAATGCTAGGGTGCCAAGCTAGTACCTCTTTGACTTTTCAAAAGTTGATATACATAGGTTTTAAATCGTATTTCTCTTCATTTTTCATAGAAAACGAAAAGAGAACCCCTATAAACTTACCCTTTAAGCTCTCTACAAGGGTTTCAAAGATGATTAACATCCTGGGTACGAAATCAAGAAGTGATAACATTAGAACGATCCCTACGACGTAAGTATCGCTATATCGCCTCTCTTTTTCTTTGTAGTTTGAGTTGGAAGGTATGTCATAGTTAAGAAAAAGCCTATTTTCTGTATTTAAGCTTTTAAATATCAAGGAAGGTTGATAAATTGATTTTGTAATAATTAGAACTCACAGGACGGTGATTGGAAGTCGTGAGTTTGATTTATTTCACTTTTAGTGGACTATTTTGTAGTCCACTCGTGTTGGCCTATTGTGCTGCTGATTTATGGAGTTTGGAAGGATAGAGGACGTAGAAAAACGCCACATGTGGTCGGGTGGTGGGCTGGTCACTCGTTGTTGCAATTTCAGGCTAATTGATAACTTGTTGATTGGGTGTGTTATGGTATACTTGGGGTTTTGCGCAACTTTCACAAATGACTCTATTCTTAGAAGTACTAGGGGTGCCTATGTTCTTGATTCCCTATGTGTCCTATTATTATATTAGTTATTCATGGGTCTCAGAAAATACGTAAGTTGATAAAGTTTATTTCATGATATTAACCGAAGGTATATTGATCATATGACATCCCGAGAGATCTTATTGACTTACTTCTTATGCATTGCTTTCATTTATACATGTACATCGCCCCATGACTAGATGGCGTTATATACGCGTATAGTATATCTATATGGGGCATGGGGAAAGGTTACGGCGTTATATACATACTACCACCTGATCAGCTGGTATACGTTGATGATTTCGCCCACAGAGGCTGAGATGATATGATCGGATTCCCTCAAAGGCTTGATGATGTTAGGTACGCATATACTTATGCAGGATATGACATTTATACGCATATGCATGACATTATAAATGTTCCATAATTCACAGAGCTATTCAGACTTACAGGTTGAGTTCCTTACTCCATGTTTCTTTTATATATTTTATATACTGCTTTCAGCCATACATACTCGGTACTTTATTTGTATTTGACGTCCCTTTTTCTTAGGGATGCTGCGTTTCATGCCCGCAGGTCCTGATGGATAGGTTGACAGTCCTCCTAGTAGGCTATTAGCTCAACAGAAGGTGTTGGTGCACTCCACTTGCTCCGAAGTTGCCTATGTGGTCAGTATGATTTGGACATGTATTGATTGGTATGGTGGGGCACTATCCCGACCTTTATGATGTTTATGTACTCTTAGAGGCTTGTATATAGATGTCATGTATATGGATACTTGTATGGACTTTTCGGCCTATGTTTTGAGTATACAAATGATCATGTCGGCCTTAGAGGTCCGTATGTCACATGTATAAGTTTCTATTTCATGTTGGGTCGTCTTATGTGTAGTATTTCCTTATGTTTTATTCCGATTATCTCATGACGGTCCTTCTAGTCCATTTACCCATGATGGTGTGATAAGATGTTGGTACTCGATTGAGTAAGGCACCGAGTGCCCGTCGTAGCACTCGATTGAGTATGCACCGGGTGCCTATTGTGGCCCTCTGATTTGGGTCGTGACAGAAGTGGTATCATAGCGGTTCCGTCCTAGGGAGTCTACAAGCTGTGTCTAGTATAGTCTTGTTTATGGGTGTGTTATGCACCAAACTTATAAGCAGGAGGCTACAGGGCATTTAGGATTGTCGCTCTTTCTTCTTACTCTAGATCGTGTGGTAGAGCTCAGTTGTAAGAATTCAAACTCCTTAATTCTATTTTATTCGTAATACAATGATACCTACATCCAGAAAGACAGTTGGTAAGAGATTGAATGTGGCTGTGGAAGAGTTGAGTCAAAGGAACTCGATTTTGCATCATGCTTATGATGAGTAAATGTGAGGTCGTCAGCAGATTATGTGTGTACTAAGACGTGCAGCTTCTTGATACAGAGCCCTAAGGAAAGAAAATATATCTACCCATATGGTAAAAAGAAATAGAGAATTAGAAGGTAGATACAAGTTTCAGCAAGTAAAAGAAGTAAGGCGAAGAAGGGTACGAGGTACCTAGTTAAAGAAGATTATCAGTATTTACAATTCAGGTAGAGAAATACAAGCATTTTGAGTTACCTTCAACAGTAACAGAGGTATGTACAACTGGCCACACCCATCTTAGTTATGCACTATGGGAGCTAACAGATATAGTTTAAGAGACGGACGGGATATCAGGATCCAGCTAGGGTTAGAGTAACCCAAAATGATAGATGGATTGTTAGCGTTAGCTGGCATTTTTGAAGGATATTGCAAACGTGGTAATAGTTCTCCTTGTGAAACTCCTAGATGGTGCACTTTAGAATAGTACAGTTAGATATGAATACTAGCATGTTTGTAAAATTCAGAAGATATGCACTGGAATCCTAGAAGGGATTAATATTTACCTTAGTATGGCTCCCGTCCCTAGTCAAGAGAGAATGTTAGGCGATCCGAAGAGCCAGTAGATGGAGAAAGGAGTGCTGAAAGTGAAAGAACGTTTTGTTGAAGTTTTCAGAATAAAGTGATAGAGAAAAATATTAGCCGGAGAATAAGAAAAGAGTAAATGAAGCATTATGAGTAAGATGTGATAAATGGGTGATAACGGTAAATCAAAATATGACACGATGACAGAGTCTATATTCAAGTGAAGGAGAAGACAAGAGGTGACAAGCCTTGAGACAATAAAAGAGTATAAGCCATAAAGTCATGTCCTCATTTAGAGAAATAAGTTGGTGATTCCAACGTGATTACTAGAAGGAAAGGTTCCCCATAGTAAAAGAAATCAGTATAGGCCAGTGAATAAGATAAACTGAACATGAATTAGGGACTGAAGGATTTAGTAATGATCGACATCGTGAGAATTTAAGAGATTGTGTTCAAGAAATAATAGAATGGACAACAACAGAATAACCTTTAAAGGTCATTCAGGAAGAATCTTCCCTAAAGCAAGCACTATGAGCAGAGTTAAGCTTAAAGGACTAGGATTGCCAGTTACACTAGGTGTCATCCTTGCGCATAAGGAATTCAGTTATCCCTAGTATAGAAGGGTTACCGTAAGGCAAGTAAGTGTCATTGATGATGTGAAAAGATGCCAAAGATGAAGAGGTAAAACATTTATAGGTAAATCTTCGTAGCATTAAATAGTAGTACTCCCCTAAAGGGGAAGATGATATGATGTGGTATTAAGTCGAAGTGAAGTGGTTCAGGTAACTATGGAATGGTAAAGGAAGAATGTGGTAAAAATGCGAAAGTAATGAGATTGCATTTATATAGATTATACAGATATGTTACGACTCCATAACATTATGGAAGCACGACGCCTGGGAGAGGCAGCAAAAGGTCAACCTAGGATGTTATTGATAAATAAGTGTTAATGAACACTTGATACATAAGGAGCTAGTGCGAGGGGTAAGTTAAGACAAAAGACATAAACCCAAGAGAGATTACGTAGAATATAGATATGAGAATGGACCAACGAGTAGTCAGTAGTTGATTCAGGAAGAGCCTAGTTATGGCCAGACAAGAGGATAAAGACAAATTAACATATTATGCAAGATAAACGTAGTGAACCCAACATAGTGAATTCAGTCTCGCAGATATGACATTGTAATCCTTGAGAAATATTCACATAGGAGTTGGGGTAATTAAAGGTACGTATAAGTGTTAAGGAAATAAAAGAGAGTGCTACTACGAAGACAGTCAAAATTTTCAGTTAAGAAGCAACCATACGAGCACAGGGGCACGGAGGTAAGTAACTACGGATAATTATAGGCGAGCAAGAACATCAAAAATTTCGTTGGGTATATGATGGTGCTAGCAAGTTAAATGAAGGTTGCGAGTAGTATAAATAGATATATGTTGGTAGCAAGCCAAAGTACGGTAGAGTGACAAGGTTTTAGGTAGATAGGTGTACAGATAAGAAAAGGTGAGTGAGAAGGTGACGAGAATAGGTAAGGCCTCAAGATTAAGCCCAATAAGATATTTGATAGTTTTTGTAAGTTGTAGAAAGCCTAGTATAGCCTGAATGAACTCGGAGGAGTCTAAGACTAGGTGCATTTAGAAGAGATGGAATGCTTCCCTGGTAGTAGAATAAGGGTGTAATTTTGATAGTTAGGAGGATGACGTTTGGGCCTTTGATTGAGTAATGGTTTAAAGAAAAGGTATTTCACGAATTGCATGGGATTAGGTTACCCTCATAAGATGAATTGCATTTATGAAATACAGTTATTGAAGTATAGTATTGTCCTTAGGTGGATCGGGAAAATCACTTCAAATGTACCCCGATGCAATGTGATCCCTAGTGATAATGTATTATGTAAGAGGTTTCAAGTTATAAGTGGTATATTATGGATCAACTTTAAAGTGAATCAACAATGGATGGATAAAAGTTACAAAGTATGAGATGAGATTAGGCCGTCATTATTAAGATGAATAGTAATGAGGAAGCATCAAAGGACTTAGATTTATACATATAGGATAAGCAACGAGAGAGTAACCTGGAGTTGGGTAGCGGACCCCGGTAATAATAAACCGAAGTCAGAGTTATGGTATAATATGACCTACCTAGTTGTAGTAAAGCCATAAGCATAGATAACTAAGGCTATGAAAAAAGATATATCAATAGTTGTAAGTTCGGCAAAGTACCGAGCGAAGAATTTCAGTACACCTATAGATTCCCAGAGGGACAACTTGTCATAATGCTGTATATGATCAAAAGGTGAGGCCAAATGATTGGCTAAAAGTTGGAGGAAAAAGGAAATAAGAGTCGCACATAAAAAGACAGAGTCATACAGGCTGCATCACAGAAGGTAGCAATAGTGACGAGATTGGAAGGATTCCGACCACAAGTCGTGGTGTGAGAAAGAGGCCTAAAGGGGGGGAATGCCCTGGACTTTGAATTTATTGATAGAACAGTCCCCTAGATGGTGAGGATAGTATTAAAGTATTCATAAAAGCTATAGGTTATGAGACTGATAGGCGGATCAGTCAACATTCGAGGACGAATCTTCCAAAGGGGGAAGGATGTTACACCCCATATTTTCGTACATGAGAGAACATCATAAGTCAATTGATGTAATCTCAGAAATGAGACCGTCTTTGAAAGTAAATAAAGTAAGTTTATCATGTTACCTTGGAGGTTACAGATCTTTAATATCATGGATAACAAGTACCAAGAGGGTTGAACGCTTAGAAGCTTAAAAAATTGAAGAAAATAAGTTTCGTCGAATGTCTACAAGTTAGGAATGTTATAACATGTACTTTTGGGATGATACAAGGGTTCTTAACGTGACAAGGAGGTTATGTTATGATTTATTTTAGGCTTATGATAGTTTTGTGTTACTTTTTGAAGTCAAGCGAGTTGTGAAACAAAAGTTGGCAAAAGTCATCACAAGTTACATTCATAAATGTGCTGAATATTAGGTCAAATGTAGTAGAGCTTTTCTCCTAATTTTTTGAATTACGGGATGATACATATATAAAATTTAATATCTACAAGTCTAGTTTCTAACTCATTAAATTGTTCGTCAATATCACATCAGAGTACAGAGATATTTGCAGTTTTGTGAGACTGCGCAGACTGCATAGGTGACAAGTAGTTGTGTCACTGAAGCCTTTTGAGCAATACATTTCGTGTGTTATATGAAGTGTTTTTGGGACATATTATATACTTATTTTAAGGTCTTGTAATTTAGTTTCCGACGCTCTTAACCGCTTGTTCATACGACATCTAGATCAAAAGATATAAGCGTCGGAAGAAGGGCCAATGCTAGGGTGCCAAGCTAGCACCTCTTTGACTTTTCAAAAGTTGATATATATAGGTTTTAAATCGTCTTTATCTTTATTTTTCATTGAAAACAACCAGAGAAACCCCATAAACTGACCCTTTAAGCTCTCTACAAGGGTTTCAAAGAAGATTAACATCCCGGATACGAATCAAGAAGCGATAACATTAGAACGACCCCTACGACGTAAGTATCGCTATATCGCCTCCATTTTTCTTTGTAGTTTGAGTTATCGAAGCTACTTCATAGTTAAGAAAACATTTATTTTCTGTATTTAAGATTTTAAATATCAAGGAAGGTTGATAAATTTGTTTCTTAATAGTTAGAACTCACAAGACGGTGATCGGAAGTCGTGAGTTCAATTTATTTCAGTTTTAGTGGACTGTTTTGTAGTCCACTCGTGTTGGCCTATTGTGCTACTGATTTATGGAGTTTGGAAGGATAGAAGATGTAGAAAAACACCACATGTGGTAGGGTGGTGGGCTGGTCGCTCGTCGTTGCAATTTCAGGCTAATTGATAGCTTGTTCATTGGGTGTGTTATGGTATACTTGGGGTTTTTGTTGTATTAAAGGTCCCGAATTGTAGTTAGGTTGTTTTTGAATTGCTGAATGGATTTCTCTGGTTTTTGTTATTGGTTTATCATGTTGGAGGAGGCCCTTGTTACAGGGGAGATGTTGCCCATATTTACATAAACGAGCTGCTACCTTAAGTTGCGGACTTAGCCTTTACTCTGCATTGATTTTGAATCTCCTTATGCTATGGTAGATTGGGTTGAGTTGTTTAAATAATTTCTTGGAAGGTATTAAGGACTCAAAGGGAACTAAGGTATTTTAAGGCTATCCTTTCTTTCATTTTAGCATGATCCATATGATACAAATGAAACGAGCAAACGCGCAACTTTCACAAATGACTCTATTCTTAGAAGTACTAGGGGTGCCTATGTTCTTGATTCCCTATGTGTCCTATTATTATATCGTCTGTTCATGAGTCTCAGAAAATACGTAAGTTGATAAAGTTTATTTCATGATATTAGCCGAAGGTATATTGATCATATGACATCCTGAGAGATCTTATTGACTTACTTCTTATGCATTGCATTCATTTATACATGTATATCGACCTATGACCAGATGGTATTGTATACACGTATATTATATGTATATGGGGTATGTGGAAAGGTTACCGCGTTATATACACAACACCACCTAATCAGCTGGTATACGTTCATGATTTCGCCCGCAGAGGCCAAGATGATATGATGGGATGCCCTCAAAGATTTGATGATGTTATGAATGAATAAACCTATGCAAGATATGACATTTATACGCATATGCATGACATTATAAATTCTCCATGATTCACTGAGCTATTCAGACTTAAAGGTTGAGTTCCTTACTCCATGTTTCTTTTATGTTATTTTATATAATACTCGGTACTTTAATTGTACAGATGCCCCTTTTGCTTGGGAACCCAGTGTTTCATGGTCGCAAGTACCAACAGACAGGCTGACAGTCCTCCTAGTAGGCTATCTGCTCAATGGAAAGTGTTGATGCACTCCACTTGCTCCGTAGTTGCCTATTTGGTCAGTATTATTTGGACATGTAGTGATTGGTATGGGGGGCCCTGTCCCGACCTTTTTGATGTTTATGTACTCTTTGAGGCTTGTAGACAGATGTCATGTATATGGATACTTGTATGGCCTTGTCAGCTATGTTTTGAGTATACAAATGATCATGTCGGCCTTAAAGGCCCGTATGTTACATGTACAAGTTTCTATATCATGTTGGGTCATCCTATCTCTAGTTTTCCCTTACGTTTTATTCCGATTATCTCATGATGGCCCTTCTAGCCCATTTACCCATGATGGTGTGATAAGAAAGATAAGTTATACTGGTACTCGGTTGAGTAAGGAACCGGGTGCCCGTCGTGGCCCTCCGATTTAGGTGATGACATGGAACTCCTTTACATTTTGATCCATCTGTTCTTTTATTTCCCTCATAAACCTCATGAGCTCGTTCTTGAAGAGGTCATTCCCCTTATCACTCCCGGATTCGCTACCGGTACCTACAGCACCATCGAACCCCACCTCCCCTCTTGGGGTGTTATTATCGACTTTTTGAGCCGTTTGATTTACAAGAGCGCTAGGAAGAACCGGGCCCCTTCCATTTGCATTATTGGAGGCACTTGACAACGCTTGATTTAACTCCTTCATTACCCGTTCCTGCCTTGAGAGGTGACTCATGATTGCCTTCCACTGTTCTCTTAAGATTTTCACTGTTTCCACAACATGTTCCTCCTCCGCATCATCGAGAGTTGGGTCCCGCACATGTCGGGGGTAATGCCCTTCATGAACGGGGGTTGCTTCGTCCCTTTTGTTACGAGGGTCGTTGATCGAATCTTCATGTGGAGCCATATTTTCATGTCCCTGAACGTTGTGCATGATGTTGACATCATTAGCTTCCATTTCCATTTCTTGCTAAGAAAAAATCGAACAAGTTAGTAATAAACGTAAGGATCAAAGTAATTACTCAACTGTCTAAGCCCCATGGTGGGCACTAAATTATTTACCCTTAAAATAATAAAGTCAAAATTTGTTACGTGGTTTATAGACGAGCGAACTAATTTGATCCCAAAACTGATAAAGAAATAAGATTAAAAGTAAGACTTAGCAGTTGAAATTGAAGAAGACGACAAGTCTGTCTCCGAGAGCAGTGTCTCTGAGGACAGAAATGAGACAGTGTAAAAGATCAAATAAATTTGTTTTAATTGAGAGCGAAAATGAAATACATGTGTTTTGCCAAGAATTTCGTGTCTTATAAAAAAGGGTATTGATGAATATATAACGATATGCCATGAACACAAATATTCTCTGACGAACGCTCATTTAATACGAGAGAATATTTTCTTGGCAAATACCCGATATGCTCCCATTGACTATGTTCCCTTAGGGATTTCCCGACCTTAATCACAGTTGCCGTGTCCGGTATTGATTGTTACTTGACTTGCTCATCTGTCTTCGACCATGTTATAATTCGATCATTTATTATGAATCGATTTTAATCTATACAATTCTATGAAATTTTCTTCTTTAAATATAATTCAAAGTATAAATAGACAAGTTATAAATGGTTGGCAAAATCTTGTAAGATGAAGGTCTTTTACCAAAGTTAGAGCGTACTTCTTTCCTAGATTAATGGGTAAATCGACCTTCTTAACCATAGTTGAAACTACTGTTTGATTAAAAAAATATAGGCCTCTGATATTTACATAGGTTTAAATAGAAAGATGGAGAAAAGGAGAGGAGCCTTATCCATTAACATGTATGTATTTAGTGGTGGCAATATGGTTAAACGAAAATAGTTCTTGTATACGGTCAAAGTCGGGCCCACCTACATGTAGTCAAAAAACTAAAAAGCAGGAGGTCTTGAAGATAAGAGCGATATAATTTTATAAAAAAGCACGAACCTTTGAATATAAAGGGTGAAAGAGGGTATTTATAGCCTCTCAAAATGGTAGTTCGCATCCCAAAGCGGCAGAACGCCAACAGACACACACTTGGTGCTTTAAAAAGGCTTTTCTGATGGGACGTTTTCGATTTCTGTATCACGCACGTCATAAGTTCACCGTCACTTATCAGAATGAGAATTTGGCTTTTCTGATGGGACGTTTTCGATTTTCGTATCACGCACTTCATAAGTTCATCTTTACTTATCAAAATGAGAATTTGAGGCTAATATCATTTCTCGTCGTTACTCTCCAAAAAATGAGGGGACTATCTGTATACGGTCGAAGTCGGGCCCACCTATATGTGGTCAAAATCGGGCTCAACCCTATATGGTTAGCATCGAGTTCAATTATTGCACGATAGATCGGGTTCGGAATGCGTAGGGTCGAAGATCAAACCCGAGCTTCGTCAAACCGGAACACGAAGCCAGAATGTCCGACCTCGAAAACACTAAGCCTGTGATCCAAAATCGAGCCTGACTCCGAAAATATCCAAGGGAAGATCATTAAACCTAAATGATGGAAAACCGATAAATCCGTGATGGGACGAACATCACGGCAGGAATCTCGACACTAATCAATAGAATTGCTTAATTAGCAAATCAGGAAGATTTTTTACCTTATGCGGAGATTTTTGCCTTGTCTAAAGTTGTACCAAATGTATGACCTCCCCACTATATAAAGCGAGAGCGGAACCATTTACAGGACATCCTTTTTACACGAATCATCAATAGAAAGGAAAAAATAGTGATATATTGCTCTCTTGAATCATCTTATTTCAATTTCCATTATAGTCAGTTTATGCCCAAGGAGGATCAGCTAACGGCCAAGAGTGTCTAACTCGATGGTTTGCGTTTCTTTTCTATTTATCCCTTAATTTTTATTTTTGTTTTATTATTCATATTTTGTATCAAATTAAGCCACATATCCTTAAAACCACGTATAAATTCAATTGTTATCCGAAATTTAGGGTAAACAGTTTGGCGTCCACCATGGGGCTAAGGATAATAGTGGATATTTAAAACAACTTTTTTTCATACACATTGTTTCACACTTGCTCTTTCAAGTGTTTCTGATTCTAGGTTGCAATACGGAAATGTCAAACTCTAAATCGCCACCTGTGCACGCTATAACAAGTTTGATCATCAAGGCAAAAATAATAACATAGCACCCAGTGACGAAATTTCGATCAATGCTAATTCATAAGTGGTATTTGATGCAGATCAGCTTATCGGCCCCTCGAATAGCGTTCATAGGGGAACTTGATCGGTGACACAAAATCCCCAAAACAATGAAAGGGACGGGATCAGCCTCCAGATGATCTTCGAAATGTTGCAAGCCCAACAGGCAGTGATAGCTCAGTTACAAACCAAAGCCAAATCTCGAACAGGGTTGAACCTGGCCCTTCCCAGGAAATTACCCATAGGGATGGATCGGTTGCAGGAGGGTTGAATGACTGTGAATCGGGGGAAAACCCTGGAATTATGAAGATGCTCGAGAAACTAACTAAACGAATAGAATCTAGGGAGAAGAAAATCGAGGCAAATAGCAAGAAGGTGGAAACGTACATCACCAAGGTGGATCAGATCCCAGGAGTGCCCCCGATATTAAAAGGCCTAAATTCCAAAAAGTTCGTAAAAAAACCTTTTCCACCGAGCGCAGCTCCAAAACCGATACCCAAAAAATTGCTATGCCAGGAATCCCCAAATACAACAGAATGACCGACCCAAACGAGCATATAACCGCATATACATGCGGTATCAAAGGGAATGACCTGGAGGATGACGAGATCGAATCCGTTATGTTGAAAAAATTTGGGGAAACCCTGTCTAAAAGAACCATGACATGGTATCACAACTTACCCCCAATTCTGTTGACTCGTTTGCTGTGCTTGCTGATTCTTTTGTAAAGGCACACGGAGGCGCCATTAAGGTTGAAACGTGAAAAATCGGACTTTTTCAATGTCAAGCAGAAGGATAACAAGATGCTCAGAGAGTTCGTGTCCCGGTTCCAAATGGAACAGATGGATCTTCCACCAGTCACAGACGATTGGGCTGTTCAAGCTTTCACAGGCTCAATGTTCGAAGCTCAGCGGCTTCACAACAACTTAAACAAAACTTAATAGAGTACCCTATCGTCACATGGGCTGATGTACATAACCGATATCAGTAAAAAATCAGAGGCGAAGATGGTCAGCTCGGAGCCCCTTCAGGATCCATTTACCCCGTTAGAGCTTATGACAAAATCTGAAGGGAAGTTTATCGCGAACCAAGATCGAATAGAGAGCGACATCGGCCGTATCACGGGGACAGAAAAATCAGCGTATCCGGGCAAAGCTCTCCAAGACATGAAAGGAGAAATGACCGAGGTCAGAACATCCGGGGGCTTGTGACCAAAAGCAATTTCGAAAGGACCATCGCACATAAAGAAGCACCCAATTATCGGAGTATGATTTTAATGTTGATGCTGCCACTATCGTATCTGCCATCGGTCGCATCAAAGATACTAAATGGCTTCGACCATTGCAATCCAATCCAACCCAAAGGGATCCTAAGCATATATGCAAATATCACGGCACTCACGGTCATAAAATAGAAGACTACCGGCAACTGAGAGAAGAAGTAGCCCAGTTACTCGATGACGGACACCTTCGAGAATTCTTGGGCGACCGAGCAAAAAAATCACTTCGGTAATAGGAATAAACAGACAGGCCAGGAAGAACCTCAACATACAATCAACATGATTATCGATGGAGTAGATACCCCTCAAGGTCCGATGCTGAAACATACCAAAATATCCATCACTAGGGAAAAACGCACTCGGGATTATGCGACAGAGGGGACTCTATATTTTAACGATGAGGATGAGGAAGCAATTGTACAACCCCACAATGACGCACTGGTAATATCTATACTTATACATAAAATTAGAGTAAACATGTGTTAATCGACTTAGGTAGCTTGGCCAGTATAATCCGATCGTGGGTTGTGGAGCAACTCGGCCTGTCAGACCGGATCGTTCCTATAGTTCGAGTACTTAACAGATTTAATATGGCATGTGAAACCACCAAGGGTGAAATAATGTTGCCAATAAATACTGCTAAAACCCTTCGAGAAACAAAGTTTTTTATGATTGGAGGGGACATGAGATACAATGCTCTATTTGGAAGGCCATAGATCCATGACATGAGGGCGATACCTTCGACATTACACCAGGTGTTGAAATTTACGACGCCCGATGGAGTTAAAACGATTTACGGGGAGCAACCAGCTAAGAAAGAGATGTTCCCAGTGGAATAAATGACACCAACACCAATGGTTCCTAACGAAAGGGTCGAGAGCAAGAAAAATAGCAATCACAGATACTATCTTCGGCAAATGTGGATAAACAAGTATATGTTGAGGATGATGATTATGGAATTCCCAGATCTTTCATCACCCCCGATGATTCCAATGCCAGCAAATCGACTGTCGAGGAACTGGAACAAGTCACACTGCGATAAGACTTGCCCGAACGGAAGGTATACCTGGGCTCGGGGTTGAGCTCCGAGCTTAGGACAAAACTTATTCGATTCCTTACCATTAACGAAGAATGCTTCGCTTGGTCCCACCTTGATATAACAGGTATCCGTTGGAGATAACCACTCACAAGCTGAGCCTGGATCCGAAGTTCTATCCAGTTAAACAAAAAAGAAGGCCTTAGTCCGAAATCAAACATGCGTTCATCAAGGATGAGGTAACTAATCTTCTAAAGATAGGGTCTGTTCGGGAGGTTAAATACCCGGAGTGGTTGGAAAACGTAGTGGTAGTCCCTAAAAAAGGGAATAAATTAAGAATGTGTGTGGATTACAAAGACTTGAATAAAGCATGTCCAAAGGACTCTTTTCCCTTACCCAACATCAATCGCATGATCGATGCTACCGCCGACCATGAGACCCTTAGTTTTCTCGATGCATACTCCGGCTACAACCAAATATGGATGGACCCAGGTTATCAGGAAAAAACTTCCTTCATCACTAAATATGGCACATACTATTACAATGTAATGCCATTTGGGTTAAAAAATGCTGGAGCCACATAGCAACGCTTAGTAAAACCGAATATTCGAAAAACAACTAGGAAAGACAATGGAGGTTTATATTGACGACATGTTTGTTAAATCCGTGCAAGCAGAGGACTATTTAAATCATTTGCAGGAAACATTAGTGTGTTGAAGCAGTACAACATGAAGTTGAACCCGGAAAAGTGCGCGTTTGGTGTGGGTTCAGGAATATTTCTCGGATTCATGGTCTCGAATTGTGGAATTGAGATCAACCCTGAAAAAATCAAGGCAATCGAGGACATCACAGTTGTAGATAATGTGAAATTCGTACAAAAGCTGACCGGGCGAATAGCCACTTTAGGGCGATTCATATCGAGGTCGTCCGCTAAAAGCTACCGGTTCTTCGCTCTATTGAAAAAGAAGAACAACTTTTTGTGGACTCCGGAATGCCAGCGTGCTTTGGAAGAGCTCAAAAGATATTTATTGAGCCCCACCGTTGCTTCATACATCGAAGATGGACGAACAACTGTACCTTTACCTGGCTGTCTCAGAGTTAGCGGTATGCGGAGTCCTAGTCCGAGAAGAACAAGGTACACAATTTCCTATTTATTATGTCAGCAGAACCTTAGGCGAAGCCGAAACTAGGTATCCTCACTTGGAAAATCTGGCGCTCGCTTTGTTGAGCGCTTCTAGGAAACTGAAACCGTATTTCCAATGTCATCCTATATGCGTCGTCACTACTTACCCATTAAGAAATGTGATGCATAAGCCCGAGCTCTTAGGTCGATTGGCCAAATGGGCCATAGAAATAAGTGGGTATGACATCGAATATCGACCTCGAACCGCCATAAAATCTCAGGTGTTGACAGACTTTGTGGCCGATTTTACACCATCCCTAATACCCGAGGTCGAAAGAGAGTTGTTAGCTGGCTCAGGAACTCCTTCAGGAATATGGACTCTTTTCACAGATGGCGCTTCAAACGCGAAGGGATCCAGACTTGGCATCATGTTGAAACCACCAACCAGTAACATAATTTGACAATCTATTAAGACTGTGAAACTGACTAACAACGAGGCAGAATATGAAGCCATGATTGCAAGCCTAGAACTAGCCAAGAGCCTGGGAGCAGAAGTAATCGAAGCCAAGTGCGACTCCCTTCTTGTGGTAAATCAAGTCAATGGAATATTCGAAGTCAAGGATGGGCGAATGCAAAGATACTTAGACAAACTACAAGTGACGTTGCATCGGTTCAAAGAATGGACCTTACAACATATACCTCGGGATCAAAATAGCGAGGCTTATGCCCTCGGCAGCTTGGGGTCGTCGATCGAAGATGATGAGGTTGATTCTGGAAAGTGGTACAGCTCATGAGGTCGGTAGTGGAAGAAGGCCACGCTGAGATCAATTCAACAAGTCTAAATTGGGATTGGAGGAACAAATACGTAGAATATCTCAGTTCCGGCAAACTCCCCTCGGATCCAAAAGAGTCAAGGGCCCTGCATACGAGGCGGCCCGGTTCAGCTTGTCCAATGACGGAACCTTGTTCAGGAGAACATTTGACAGCCCACTTGCGATATGTCCGGGACCGGACGACACCGAGTACATTTTAAGGGAAATCCATGAAGGTACTTGCGGGAACCATTCCGGCACTGAGTCGCTAATTATGAAAATAATCAGAGCCGGTTATTATGTGGTCGACATGGAAAAAGACGCAAAGGAGTTTGTTCAAAAATGTAACGAATGCCAAAGGCACGCCGCGATGATCCATCAACCCGGGGAAACACTCCACTCAGTCCTATCACTATGTCCGTTCATGAAATGGGGAATGGACATCGTTGACCCTCTTCCATACACACCAGGTAAGGCTCAATTTATACTATTTATGACTGATTATTTTTCTAAATGGGTGGAAGCGCAGGCGTATGAGAAGATTAGGGAAAAAGAAGTGATCAAATTCATTTGGGATCACATCATATGCCGATTTGAAATGCCAGCCGAGATCGTATGCGACAACGGGAAGCAATTCATTGGTAGCAAAGTGACAAAATTCCTCGAAGATCACAAGATCAAAAGGATCTTATCGACGCCCTACCACCCCAGTGGGAACAGACAAGCCGAATCTACCAATAAAAAAATAATTCATAATCTCAAAAAGAGATTAACCGATGCCAAAGGAGATGGAAGGAAATATTGCCTGAAGTCCTATGGGCATATCGTACGACCGAGAAATCTAATGCCGGAGCCACCCCGTTATCTCTGGTTTATGGCGCCGAAGCTTTGATACCGGTCGAGGTCGGGGAGCCAAGTGTCAGGTTCCGGTATGTGACAGAGGAATCAAATTACGAAGCCATGAATACGAACTTGGAACTGTTAGATCAAAGACGTGAAGCTGCCCTTGTTTGACTAGCTGCTTAAAAGCAAAGGATCGAAAGGTATTACAATAGAAGGACCGACCTTCGATATTTCAACGTTGGGGACTTAGTGCTAAGGAAGGTTACACCAGACACACGGAACCCAAACGAAAGGAATCTGGGACCAAACTGGGAAGGACCTTACTGTATCATTAGAATCACCGGAAAGGGATCCTACAAGCTCGGAACAGTGGATGGTAAACAACTACCAAACAACTAGAACATAAGTCACTTGAAACGGTATTACTGCTAAGATACGACCCAGTTCTTTAGTTTTATTTGCATCACGAACTAACATTTGCAGGTATCAAACAAGGTACCCTGGATCGGGGGATGCGAGATATTAGGTCTGAAAGCACGCGTTGCACTCTTTTTCCTTGAACCGGTTTTGTCCCAAAATGGGTTTTACGGCAAGGTTTTTAATGGGGCAACTAGTAAATCGTGCTAACTTAGATTCGAAGGTCGATAGCAAATCGGTGATGACAATATTCCAAGCCAATCTTCAATCGACCCCGAATACTGAGGGCCACTTTAGCTTGGAAAGATATTCTATGATTGAAGGATCAAAGATCAATAAGATTCAATGTAAGGGCCAAACGGTCAAATGAACCATCCCTAAATAGATCGATCGAACCCTAACACAAATCGTACACATGCATGAACGAGAATAAAGAAAAGTCTCTTGTATACAAACATCCTGCTTTCGATCAAACGAGCCCAGGGGCCACTTTAATTTTAGTTCGACTAACCATTCTCTCACTCGGGGACTTGTCCAAAAAACAAACTTACTCAAGGGGGGATGAGACCTATTAAGGCAAACCTCGAACTTTAAAGGCTAAGGCCATTTCGAGTTAACATAACTCGAGGGGGGATGAGACCTATTAAGGCAAACCCCGAAATTTAAAGTCTAAGGACATTTCGAGTTAACAAAACTTGAGGGGGGATAAGACCCATTAAGGCACACCCCAAACTTTAAAGGCTAAGGCCATTTTGAGTTAACAGAACTCGAGGGGGGATAAGACCTATTAAGATAAACCCCGAACTTTAAAGGCTAAGCTATTTCGAGTTAACAGAACTCGAGGGGGATAAGGCCTATTAAGGAAAAACCCGAACTTTAAAGGCTAAGGCCATTTCGAGTTAACAGAAGTCGAGGGGGCATGAGACCTATTAAGGCAAACCCCAAAATTTAAAAGTCGAGGCCATTTTGAGTTAACAGAAGTCGAGGGGGGATGAAACCTGTTAAGGCAAATCCCGAACTTTAAAAGTCAAGGCCGTTTCGACTTAACAGAACTCGAGGGTTGATGAGACCTATTAAGGCAAACCTCGAACTCTAAAGATTAAAGGCATACCAAAGTAATAGTATTTGAGGGCTAAGGTATTTCGAAAGTTGCAAAAAGAAAAGCTTTATATATATATATATATATATATATATATATAAATCGAGCAACCTCGATACACAAGATCAAACAAGGGAAAAGATAAACTCAGTCGGGAGCGACTTGGTCTCAACTAGAACCCGCCTCGATATTAGAATTTTTGAGGTTTTCTCATTCTTCAGATCCGACTGAATCCTCGGAATCATCCTCCTCCAGGAAGGCTAATTTTCTAGCCTCGGCCTCGACTATCCTGGTATCTTCGATCTCCGTCGATAAATCAAAGCCTCGAGCATGAATCTCTTCAAGGACAAGCCTGCGAGATTGCCACCTCATATGATCAACCATATTCCATGATTGATCTTGAGCGGCTTCAGCATCGGCCTTATATTGAGCCACCAGTTCATCCGGCTTTGATCGCGACAACTTCTGACTTGGCCATTTTTAGCTCGTTAGCCATATTATCTCGATCTGAGATGATCGTGCTGATATGAGATTGGAGCTCGTCGGTGTTCTTAGTTTGGGCCTCGATTTTCTCCTTTGCCTCTCTAAGCTGAGCTTTTGCTGAAGCTAACTGTGCCTGAAAGGTCTCTTTTTTCGAGGCCAGACAATCCATCTTGCTCCTCCACTCATCGGCCTCAGCTCTAGCCAGGCTTATCTCAGATCGAAGCTGATTAATATGATCAAGCTTTTGCTCTACTTGCTCGACCAAGTCAGCATTATCCTTCCGGGCAAGCTCCACTTCGGCACAAAGATTCATATTATCTCGACTCTTCCCGAAATCGGAGAAAGGCTTCATGATAAAGTAATGAGGCCTGCAAGAATAAAGGAGGATGTTATAATTAATTAAAATATGAAAGTACAAAACAAAGGACATCAAATAGAGCTTATTGGAAATTACCCGATTCAACGCTTGTTGAGCTTCATTGAACAAAGGACTTGGCGAAGGTCCGCTTCACTAGCCCCTGGTTCGGAGACCCCTCGCCCTTCAGATTGTGGCGGCTCACTAGCCACAAGGTCGAAATCCTCTTCTTCCTCCTCGGACTCATCCCTCAATTGATGTAGCAAGTCCGAAGGTAACACTCGATCACTAGCACTGCCCTTGGGCTTGCGAGCCAATCTTTTCCTCGGTCTCTTCTTTCCAAGGTCTGAGAAACTTGGGGCCTCCTTTATTTTCTTGTCTTTCTCCTACTTCGAAGCAGGGGGCTCACTGGGAACATCATCGCCTTTGGGCGCAGGCCTCATCTCGACATCCTTTGATAGACCTGTAAAAGAAATGTAAAACAAGTTAGAAATCGATAGCATAAGGAACTAAGCTCGAATGTAATTTATCTCACCATGAAGTCGGGCCTCCCACCGGCCTTTCGAAAGCTCGCGTCATGCGCGCTTGGAATATGGTTTCTGTGATACGATCCCCCTGACCAATTCTTTAAGATGAGGAATTGCAGCCGGCATCCGGGATATAGCTGCGCCATATAAAATTGATAAGAGGAAGGTCGAAAGGGAGAATAGTAAACAAATTGATAAGCAGGGCCGCACTTACGCTTCGTATTCTATTTCTCAGGAAATGGCATATCCTCGGCCAGGATTAGGTCCGATGTGTTTACTCGAACAAATCTACCCAACCAACATCGATCCCTATCCTCATCAATACTTGAGAACGGGGCTTTGCTTGTCCGACGAGCAAGTTTTGTCAACCCCCCTCGATACAGTCGGGGACTGTACAGCCGCATGAGATGATTGACGGTGAAAGGATACCCCTCGATCTTGTTTACAGAAAAACAGAGGAGAATGACTATCCTCCAGAAAGAAGGATGAATTTGGCACAAGGTCACTTTGTACCTTTTGCAAAAAGCAATAATGACCGGGTCCAAAGGGCCCAACATGAAGGGATAAGTGTAAACACTTAAAAAACCCTCCACGTGGGTAGTGATTGCCTCTTCAGGCGCAGGAACCACCACACACTTACCAACCCAGTTACAATTTTCCTTTACTTTATCGAGAACTCTGTTGGTGATTGAACAGATGTATCTTGTGACTAGTTCGCATCGGCCCAGTATTGAGGAAGCTTTATCAACCTTGAAACCGGCTTCGGTCGAACACCCGATTGGTACAAACACCTTCAGAGGGGGCTCCGCTTAGGCTCCTCAATGACGACAGGCGGAACGTCATCAGCAGGTTGAGAAGAAGAGGGAGTTTGTCTTTGAGGAACGAATTTTGAAGTCTTCGCCATTGTTTTGAACAGATGAAGAAATTATATACAGATGCGAGGGAAATATAGTATGAAGATAGCTTGCGAGGTATTTTCAGAAAAGTAGAAAGCAGGAGGTCTTGAAGATAAGAGCGATGTAATTTTAAAAAAAAGCACGAACATCTAAATATAAAGGGTGAAAAAGGCTATTTATAGCCTCTCAATATGGCGGTTCGCATCCCAAAGGGACAGAACGCCGACAGACACACACTTGGTGCTTTAAAAAGGCTTTTCTGATGGACGTTTTTGATTTTCGTATCACGCACGTCATAAGTTCACCGTCACTTATCAGAATCCGAATTTGGCTTTTCTGATTGGACGTTTTCGATTTCCATATCACGCACGTCATAAGTTCACCGCCACCTATCGAAATGAGAATTTGAGGCTAATATCATTTCTCGTCGTTACTCTCCAAAAAACGAGGGGACTATCTGTATACGGTCGAAGTCGGGCCCACCTATATGTGGTCAAAATCGGGCTCAACCCTATATGGTTAGCATCGAGTTCAATTATTGCACGATAGATCGGGTTCGGAATGCGTAGGGTCGAAGATCAAACCCGAGCTTCGTCAAACCGGAACACGAAGCCAGAATGTCCGACCTCGAAAACACTAAGCCTGTGATCCAAAATCGAGCCTGACTCCGAAAATATCCAAGGGAAGATCATTAAACCTAAATGATGGAAAACCGATAAATCCGTGATGGGACGAACATCACGGCAGGAATCTCGACACTAATCAATAGAACCGCTTAATTAGCAAATCAGGAAGATTTTTTTTACCTTGTGCGGAGATTTTTGCCTTGTATAAAGTTGTACCAAATGTATGATCTCCCCACTATATAAAGGGAGAGCGGAACCATTTACAGGGCATCCCTTTTACACGAATCAACAATAGAAAGGAAAAAATAGTGATATATTGCTCTCTTGAATCATTTTATTTCAATTCCCATTATAATCAGTTTCTGCCCAAGGAGGATCAGTCAACGGCCAAGAGTGTCTAACTCGGGTGGTTTGCGTTTATTTTATATTTATCCCTTAATTTTAATTTTTATTATATTATTCGTCATTTGTATCAAATTAAGCCACATATCCTTAAAACCAAGTATAAATTCAATTGTTATCCAAAATTTGGGGTAAACAGTTATTCACCCATATTATTCATTAAAAATGAGTTGGACAATGAACTTTTTAAAAACAGGTAAAATATGGATATGAACCATATTATCCACTTACAAAATAGATAACTAGTGAATAACTAATGGATTTAACTTTTACATTTGTAAAGCCTCAATTTGGGGATTCCTCAAGTTTGGGAGACTAGGAATTCTCCCAAAAGTAATCATATTCAAGAAGTCATGAATAATATTGATATTCATAGTATCCATACCATTTTTTATCCGCATTAAACATGGGTCGGATTGGATAATTTATTCATTTTTGCATTATCCATTTTTGACTCGTTCATATCTAGCTCGACCTGCCCGTTTGCCACTCTTATATGTACTATAAATTGATTGCTAGAAGCCAAAATTCCATAGGTCTTGTCCATTCAACTTTCATCAATCATCATGAGGTAATATACTAAAGAATAAGATAATTATCATCTGTTTTCGCCAAAGTCGTGCCACTCTGCCATTCTCTTTATTTTGATATGTAGAACAAGCCAGCAATACTTGTTTTCTAAGCAAGAGGTTCATTTTTCATTTTCATTGGTTTGAACTGGTATCCTCGACTAGTTCAGATTAGCTAAGTACGTGGTTAGTTCTCTATTCAATCATTCATTTTATTTTTTTTGGGGCGCCAGGCTGGGTCTTCGGTGTTGTACTGTCAACGACAGTACGATTGGAATTTTTGTTTACCCGTAAAACTATACAGTTAAACTTGTTACACGATTTATAGACAAGAGAATTGATTTGATCCAAAAATGATAAAGAGAAAAGATTAATATTAAGATTAGCGATTGAAATTGAAGAAGATAATGAGCCTGGCTCCAAATGTAGTGCCTCCAAGGGCAAATGTGAAAATACGATAAAGTGCAAATAAAGTTGTTGAATTGAGAGCAAAAATAGGAAAATAAAGCTTTTGTATGCAAAAAGTTTGCTGTCCTTACAATGGCTGCTAAGCATGCTACTTATAGCTTTACCTAGGGAGAAAAGATCCTAGGATCAAGCTCCTCTTAAATGAAAATAAATGAATCATTGATGAAACTGTAACGGCAGGCCATGAATGCAAATATTCTTTGCAACGATCACTCACTGAATGTTAGTGTATTTTCCCTCATTGAATGCTATCCGACGGCAAACCCTTGAACTTCTCCCGTCGACTACGCTCCCTTTGGAGTTTACCCGATATAAATTACATTAGTTATATTCGGTATTCTTTTTTCCCTGACTTGCTCTTTGCCTATCTTCGGTTCTACGTGACTGAAGATTGGGCATGCCTTCCATGCATAGCACAGCGCATGTACCATAATAGTTTCCTCGTATCTCCTTTTTCTAATTACATCCTGCAATAAAAATCCTAACTTTAATATTCTTTTTTACATGCCAACTTGCTTGCTTCTGAAGGCCTACAAAGGTTGATCCTTGATAAGCAAGGACTTGCTTCCAAGCAGGATCAATTTTTGGCCGAAAGGAATCAGCTTGCTGCAGGCCTCTTGGTGTTGGAGGCAAAAGCTGCTGAGATGTGTGAGCTTGAGACTGAGTTGCAGCAGAGCGAACAAGATAAAAATGGCCCACAACCAAGAAGCTTCTCAATTACAGGAAAAGCTTCAAGAGGCTAAGGCTAAGTAGGCCGAGCTTCATGACTAAGTACTCGTCACTGTCGAGCATGAGTCTGCCTTTGAGGAACAAATTAATAATTTGAAAGCAGACTTACGCTCCAAAATTGAAGAGGCCAATGCTGCCGAGAAGAAGAGGGCCCGAAAGGAAGAGAGCCTTCAGAGGGCCGTTGACCAAAACTGGCTTCACTCAACTACAAATGTTGAGCTTGACGCCCACCTCAGCGCCAAGAGATCTGAAAGGGACGGTCTTCAGGCCGAAATTGATAAACTCCAAGCTCAACTCTAGTATCAAGAAGATTCCCTTGTCTTCGAGAAACCTATGCTATATATCATATAAAGAGGAAGACTTTGGAGGACACCAAAGCGGGCATCGCCAACATAGACGATTGTATAGCCCAGGCCCGAGAACTGGAGTTGTCTGCTGGTGAAAATCTTCCTACCCGGCCCGCTGCCACTGACTCCTCGAGTACCGGTTCTGAGTAATCAGGAACCGAAGGGGAGACTGAAGAAGATGAAAGCTGCGAGCCAGTAGTGGATCCGCCTTCCTCTACTAGGGGAAACGTAGATCCCTCTCTCCCTTCGGGTTCTGGTGGCAATGATTCATAACTTCTTTTTTTTTTTTGTACTTTGTAAATATACCAAACCATTCATCAAGTTTGGCACTCGATAAATAAATATTTTTTTGCTTAAGTGTTGTGCAAAAATATTACTTTTATATTTAATCAATTAAAGCTTCAGGTATATTTTCATCTGATAGCTTTTAATTCCGGGCATAAACTCTTCCGGAATCTACCCTTTACTTTGAGGGTTTCATAAGAGAGGGCCCTTATGTTTACGGTGCTCTTGAAGAGGACGTCTCATGTTCATTCCAGCACAAGCATTAGAAGTATTTGTTAACTTTCAAACGATAAAATTAACTCATTATTTGGACAAGAAATAAGAAAAAAAAATAAAAGGACTTTGTTTTATTCCCTCTATTTTTAAGAAAACATAGGCATTCATTTGCCAAAATAAATAAAGTTGCCAATACATGTATCTTACTCGTACAACTTATTTCTACGGGGCTGATCATGCAGTCCCCGGCCCTGATGAGACATTATTGCTCTCAATTCTAGCAGTCCCCGTTTTTTGTGGCATTTTTGGTGTCATATCATATACTATTCCCTCCCAGTGTTCAAATGCGAAGCATGCAAATTCGAACATTGGAAGTCTTGTACCCACATTGCTGCTTTACCAGTGGAAATAACTTGTAAATGGTTAAATGACCTTTTATACTAACGAAAGACAAGGTTTGCCATCGAGTCAAAGATTATGTAACCATCCAAATAGTTGTTTACCATCAATGTGAAAAGTTTTACTGCCTTAATATTTAAAGGTCTTTCCTTTGCCGACAATGCTCCCTTCGTAGTATGCTTTTCGTTGCTGCCTCGTTAAAAACCTTGCCACAGAAAAACTCGATTGGGACAAAAACTAGTCGAAGGGAAAAAGAGTGCAACACATACTTTCAGTATTGGAAGGCTCCATCAGCGATAATACCTTTTGAGGTGAGTCGCGTTCCAATTGCTGGGTAATTTGAATCCATCTTGATTTTCCAACTCGTACGATCCTTTACCGGTGTAGCTGAAACCTAGTAAGTGCCTTCCCATGTTGGTCCCAGTTTCCCGGCATTGACTTTCTGAGTGCTCAGAGTCACCTTTCTCAAAACCAAGTCTCTTACCTTGAAGTATTGGAGATTGGCCTTGCGATTATACTTTCCATCCTTCGATTTTAAGCCACCATCCTTACGTACGCTAAGTCCATATGTTCATCGAGCAAGTCTAGCCTCACCAACAACATTTCATAATTTGCTTCTTCATTTGCTCGGTAAAAACTTAAAGTCGGCTCCCCCATTTACGATGCTATCAATGCTTCTGTGCCATACATGAGAGAGAAAAGTGTTTCTCCCGTGCTTGACTTCGCCGTTGTCCGGTATCCCATAGCACTTCCGGTAGCTCATCGGGCCATTTGCCCTTAGCATTTTTTATCTTCTTTTTCAGGTTAACGAATAATTATCTTGTTGGTTGATTCCGCCTGTCCATTAGCACTTGGATGGTACAGTGAAGATGTAATTCTCTTGATTTTAAATGATTCAAAAATTTTTAAGACTTTTGAGACTATGAACTGCTTCCAGTTGTCACATGCAATTTCCTTCAGTTTTCCGAATCGGCAGATTATGTGGTCCCATATGAAGTGACCACTTCGCATTTACCGATATTTAGGTAAGGACCTACTTCAACGTAGTTAGTGAAGTAATCAAATAAAACTAAAAGAAATCTTACCTTTCCGGGACCTGGTGGTAGAGAACCAACAATGTCAATTCCGTCGTTTCATGAATGGCCACGGGGACAACACCGAGTGCAAAAGTTCAGCTTGTTGGTGTGTTAGACCCCATGTTTTATACGTAAAAGTAAGTCGTAAGTCAATTGATGTAAGCTCAAAAATGAGATCATCTTTGAAAGTACAAAAAGTAAGTTAATCATGTTACCTTGGAGGTCTATGGTTATAGTGTAAAAATGATCATGTCGGCCTTATAGGCCCGTATGTCACATGTATAAGTTTGCATATCATGTTGGGTCATCCTATGTCGAGTATTCTCTTATGTTTTATTTTGGTGATCTCATGACGACCCTTCTGGCCCATTTACCCATGATAGTATGATAGAAAGATACATTACGTTGTTACTCGGTTGTGTTAGGGACCGGGTGCCCGTCGTGGCCCTTCGGTTTGGGTCGTGACATTTTGCATCAAATGGGCATGTCGTTGACATTTGTCAATTTTTTGAATGAATGCCTTTGCTTCCTGCTCCATCCGCGTCTAGTAATAACTTGCCTTGATCAATTTTAGAACCAACGAATCCGCACCAGAGTGATTCCCATAGACTCCTTCGTGGACTTCCCTCATCACGTAATCTACCTTTGAGGTCCCCAGACACCGAATCAACGGTCCTTGGTATGATCTTTTGTATAACTGCCCATCCATGAGGTAATAGCGAGTTTACCTTGGTCCGTAGTGCCCGAGACGCCTTCGAATCTTCGGGTAATTTACCATGCCGAAAATACTCAATGAACTCGTTCCTCCAGTCCCAGATCAAGTTGGTTGAATTGATCTCGCAGTAGCCGTCCACATCGAATACCGAATGTAGAAGTTGGACGATAGTATCGGAGTCAGATCCTTTCATCTCCATGGATGACCCCAAATTAGCCAACGCATCTGCTTCCATATTTTCTTACCTTGGTATGTGTATGATTGACCATTCCCTAAATCGTGCAAGCAATGCCTGAAACTTGTTCAAATACTATTGCATGCACTCTTTGTTCGTGTCAAAAATCCCCTAACTTGGATTACTACCAGCTGGGAGCCGCACATTATCTCGATGACCTCGAAGCCTCGTCCTTGGGCTAGTTCAAGTCCTGCAACCAAAACCTCATACTTGGCTTCATTGTTAATTAACGGGACAGTTTTAGTGGCATGCCTTAGGGTTCGAGGGTGTGATTAGAACTATCCCGAGATCGGACCCTTTTTCATTGGAAGCTTCATCCGCAAACAAGGTCTAGACACCCGATTCTATTTCCGACACCAGTACCGCTTCCTTAGAAGCCAAGGGCATTACCCGGGACTGAAATTGGCCACAAAGCAGGCCAAAACTTGTGACTTGATCGTAGTCCTGGGTTTGTAATCAATGTCGAATTCACTAATTTCGAATGCCCACATAGCCAAACGACCTGACAATTTAGGCTTGTGAAGGAAATTCCTTAGTGAAAAGTCGTCACAACGGCTATCGGGTGGTACTGAAAATAAGACCTAAGCTTTCGAGAGGCGACTACGAGAGCTAAGGCTAGATTTTCGAGGTGCGAATAGTGAGTCCTATTCCCCAAAGTATTTTACTAATATAATAAACAAGAAATTGGGTACCTTCTTCCTCTCGGACCAAAACGACACTTACCGCTATCTCAGAGACCGCCAGATATATTAACAACTGTTCGCCTTCCCCTATTTTGACAGTAACTGGGGCCTGGATAGGTGCCTTTTTAGGTCATTAAGTGCCTGTTGGCATTTCGAAGTCCATGAAAAATCATTCTTCTTTTTATAGAAGCGAAAAGAAGTTGTGGCACCTTTCTGAGGATCTTGAGATTAATCTGCTTAGAGTCGCCAACCTCCCGGTCAGTCTCTGTACTTCCTTCACACTTATCAAATGTCCTCGATAGCTTTGATTTTTCGAGATTTACCCGGATTTGCGAGACCAAGAACCCCAAGAACTTATCAGAACCAACCTTGAACGCACATTTCTCTGGGTTAAGCTTCATGGTATGCTTCCTCAGAATGTCGAAAGCCTCTTTGAGGTGTTTCAAATGAACTCGTGCATTCAAAGACTTGACAACATGTCATCAGATCTGATATTTAAATTTTTTATTAATGAGGCTTTGATAAGTGGCTCCGATGTTCTTAAGCCCAAATAGCATCACATTATAGCAATATGTGCCAAAGTTCGTTATAAAAGAAGTTTTTTCCTGATCATTCGGGTTCATCATGATTTCATTGTACCTGGAGTAGGCATCAAGGAAGCTCATTAGCTTGTGCCCGGCCGTCGCACCAATCATTTGATCAATGTTTGGCAAATGGAAACGAGTCTTTAAGGCACACCTTATTTAGATCTTTATAGTCTATGCACATCCTAAATTTGCTTATTCTTTTTCGGTACTACAACTACGTTGGCTAACCAGTCCGGATACTTTACCTTCCATATTGAACTGAAATTGAGCAATCGGGTTACCTCTTCTTCTACAAACCTGTTATTGACCTCGGTTATCAGGTGCTTCTTCTGCCTTACAGGTGGGAATTGGATCCAGACTAAGCTTGTGGACCGCTATCTCTAATGGGATACCTGCCGTATCTGAGTGTGACCACGCAAAGCATTCAACTTTAGTTTTAAGAAAATTTATAAATTCTTACCTGAGCTCGGGATTTAACTGATACGCTCAAATTACACTTTAATAAATAGTGTAAGGCGGTCGATGTTAAATATAATAACCCAACAAGGTTGGGGTCGAATCCCACAGGGAATAGGTGTGAAAAGGTTACTTGACTAGTGTGCTACTCGACTAAAGTCGTAATTCTATCCAGTTAACCGTAACAAGAATATGTATTAATGGTAACAAGAGTATGAATTGAGTTTAGTTTTAGGTGATGGCTAATTGAAATATTGAGAATGTAGATAATTTGATTAAAGAAACCAAGGTTGTGTACCCATTAATGAAGTGTAATGCTACCGGTGTTAATATGATATATTTCTAATGGAAGGTCCTTTTGATATGAAAATGATGTCTAAATGACTACCCAATATTTTCTAATAGTTAGGTAGTATTTTCTCTTTATGATTTTTCCAAATATAAAAGAGTTGCAATTAAGAGCAATCAATTTATGCCAAATAAAACCCACTTATTCCTAAGCGATTTTATTAAACAAGGTTTAAAGCCTTGAGTCTTTAGTATTTACTTCTACCAAATTCTACTCCACTTTCCCAAGCAAAGAAAGAATTTAATGGCACTTGTTAATGTTTGCAACCACCAACAATAAATGATGAATAAGAAGTAAATAAATATCAACCAACCATTATATATATATATTCAATGTTAAATACCCATTAACATAACACCCATTTAGGGTCCACAACCCTAGTATTTAAAGTTAGCTACTCATACTAAAATTCAAAAGCAAGAGAATATTAAATGCCATAAAGCTTACAAAGTGAAATATTCTTGACCCAAAAGCTTCCAAAAGAGAGGAATATTAATGCCTTGTATTGTAGCTTTAAAGTCAGACAAGATTGAGCCCACAAAACCCCAATAAATCTATTTATAGAGGGCCGAAAATCGGGACAAAAATCTGACAAAATTTCCCTTTCAGGTGGAATATGCGACCGCATTTCTGTCGCATAACAGACATGCGGTCCGCATTTTTGACATGGCCATCGCAGATTGTAACCCTAGTTTCGCCTTCACCGCATTCATGGTTTGCGGTCCGCATTGTAGAAATGCGACCGCATCTTACATCGCATTTTCTTCCTTTAGTAGACTTCATGTTTAGTTTGCGGTCACTTCTGCGGCTCGCAAACAGGTTATGCGATCGCAGATGAGACCGCATTTTTGACGTTGAACTTTGCCTAGAAATCTGTTTTGATCTGTGATCTCGGTGTAAAATATGCGGCTCGCATGTGAGTTTTGCGATAGCATATCCACATTTGCGATGCCTTTTTGCTCTTTTCTTGTCTTTTTGTGGCTTTTTAAACTCTTTTCCATGCTCTTAGGCCCTTACGCCTCATACACTATAAAAATACTAAAATTACATAAGTACAAAGGGAAGTTGCATTCAAAACAAGCTAAAAACTAAGCAATTAGTATCAAAAGTGCCGAAATTCTCCGGCACATCAACACCCCCAACTTAAACTCTTGCTTGTCCTCAAGCAACTATGATGACACTATCCTATTCTAGACTCCATCTACAAGACATGAACCAATAGTGACCATGACGGTGTTTGTTGTTAGTATTTCAAGCATGTATCTTCGAGTGTTTTAGCCTTCCGGAACCATCGATATATACAAGGAAAACTAATCAACTTGTGAACTTTGAGCCTCAGACAACAAAATGCTACCCTCAACTGAGTGCACTTGCGTTTGACTCAAAAACTCAACTTGTGTTTAACCTCACAGTTCATGTGCCCTCACTAGAAAGAAATTCCCAAAATCACAATATTTACAATGACAACAAAAAGGGACGAGTTCACAAATACACTCACTCTCAGAAAAGAGTTTCAAGTGTTACAACATTCCATACCATAGGTTTGCCCTTATTTTAATTCGTCGCTTAATTCTAAGAACGCTCGGTTGGAGATCCATAAGGACTTTTTAGGCTTGTAATGTAGGTTTTAGGGAAGGGTCGGATAAGCATTTAGATACAAGTGACTATACCCTCCTTGAACACTAATCACATTTTCTTTTCTTTTTGCACTTTGTTTCTTTTCAAACCCCATAGCCACATTGGCATCTAATTCCTAATATAGAACCACCCTTAAATACCTCTCTAACTTTATTCAAGGCTCCATAATTTTTTTTATATATATATATACACACATACACACATATTTCTCTCTCTTATATATATATATATATACACATTTTTGTTTTGGAGCTTGAATAATTTCATATGAACACTCTGAGGTATATGCTCCAACACTCAATGTACAACCTTACCCATTTCCACTTTGACACCACACCCCTAACTTAGGCTTTTAGCCTCATTCTCAATGTTCAAGGAGGAACGGGTTCAAAAGAGGGAATTATTTTACAAAAGGGAAAGGCTAGAAAAGGTTAAAGGCTCGAATAGGGCACTAGTGATATTATTTATGCAATGGTAGGCTTGAAAGGCTAAATCGGTTTCGCAAATAAAACAAAGAATGCCTAAGATCATCCCTCCAACCAAGTGTAATTATTATAAGCATCGAAAAACCAACTGGGCAAGTTCTAGATGGCAGAAGAAAACACAAGAACTATCTACACAAAGAACTCACACACATGGCACACGAACTATTTGGTTCACATAGTTTAAAGCCCAAGAGTCAACATTTGGCAACTCCAAGCTTTCATCATATATACATGCATAACTCTAGGTAGATGTAGAGTCATAGAGCGAGCCTCAAGTTCACACAGTTGATCTTTTTTCTTTTTTTTTAAAGGGTATCGGCTATGTACAGACACACATGCTTGAGACTAGACAATTACACCAACCCGGTCAACATGTTTCATTCTACTTTCTTGGTTCTACTATTACACCCTTGAAAATGAACCCGGCAAAGAAAAAACAAGGGGAATTCATTGCTCAAGTAAATCTATATATCAAAAAGTCAAAATTTAAAGAACAAAAAAAATTGTTACCACACATGGGTTGCCTCCCATGAAGCGCTTGATTTAACATCGCGGCACGACGAAGTTGGTGTTTCTTTGTAGTTACTCAATGGTGGGGCACGGACCATCTTTGGGAGCCAGCTGCTCCACCAAATGTTTTTCGCCACCTGTGCCCAAGTAGTGTTTTGCTTGCATAGTATACCGAGTGAAGAACCTTGTTGTGCGTTGGCCAAGCATTGCCCCAATGGCTACACCACTGGCGTCACACATGAGTTCGAAAGATAGAGACCAATCAGGTGTGACAGTAATAGGTGTCGTGGTGAGCCTTTGCTTCAACTCCTCAAAGGCTTTGAGGCCTTTCTCGTCAAACACATATTTGGCATCTTTCTCAAGGAGTTTGCACATAGGATTTGCAATCTTGGAGAAGTCCTTGATGGCGCGCCTATAGAACCCGGCATGCCCTCGTTCTACCTGCACATCTTTCAACAAAGAAGAAACGATTACCAGTAAAGTATCATTTGAGCCAAGAAATTTATACCTCAAGTGCGGAGGAAGTGGTTTGAGCTCTAGTTGTGGTGGCTCAATAATAGAAGGCTTTGCGGGAGGTGTGGCTCTATTCTCCAAGTCGAGAGAGAGCTTTGCCGGAGCACAAGTGTAAGAACCCAAGCCCCTCTAGTGCATTTATCGATTCCATATATCCCTCCATATCCTCACCATCCAAGTTCACCAAAATAGCCGCCAATGCTTCACCGAGGCATTGTTCTTCCATTTTTGCCTCCACATCTTCACCATATTCGGACATGTTTTCCTATCAACACCAAGCAAAGCAAGCAAAGTGTGATAGAATAGAATAAGACGTACAGTAAAGCACACACTAATTAGTAATTTCAAAACCGTATTCCCGGCAACGGCGCCAAAATTTGATACGCTCAAATTACACTTTAATAAATATTGTAAAGCGGTCGATGTCAAATATAATAACCCAACAAGGTTGGGGTCGAATCCCACAGGGAATAGGTGTGAAAAGGTTACTTGACTAGTGTGTTACTCAAATAAAGTCGTAATTCTATCCAGTTAACCGGAACAAGAGTATGAATTGAGTTTTGTTTTAGGTAAAGGGTAATTGAAATGTTGAGAATGTAAATAATTTGATTAAAGAAATCAAGGTTGTGTCCCCATTATTGAAGTGTAATGCTATCGCTATCAATATGATATATTTCTAATGAAAGGTTCTTTTTGATATGCAAATGATGTCTAAGTGACTGCCCAATATTTTCCAATAGTTAGGTAGTATTTCCTCTTTATGATTTTTCCAAATATAAAAGAGTTGCAATTAGGAACAATCAATTTATGCCAAATAAAACCCACTTATTCCTAAGCGATTTTATTAAACAAGGTTTAAAGCTTTGAGCCTTTGATATTTACTTCTACCAAATTTTACCCCACTTTCCCAAGAAAAGATAGAATCTAACGGCGCTTGTTAATGTTTGCAACCACCAACAATAAATAAAGAATAAGAAGTAAATAAATATCAACCAACCGTTATATATATATTCAATGTTAAACACCCATTAACATAACACCCATTTAGGGTCCACAACCTTAGTATTTAAAGTTAGCTAGTCATACTAAAATCTGAAAACAAGAGAATATTAAATGTCATAAAGCTTACAAAGTGAAAGATTCTTGACCCAAAAGCTTCCAAAAGAAAGGAATATTAATGCCTTGTATTGTAGCTTCAAAGTATGACACGATATAGCCCACAAAACCCTAATAAATCTATTTATAGAGGGCCAAAAATCGGGATAGAAATCGGACAAAACTACCCTTTCAGGTTGAATATGCGACCATATTTCTGTCACATAACAGACATGCGATCCGCATTTTTTACATGGCCATCGCAGATTGTAACCCTAGTTTCGCCTTTACCGCATTCATGGTTTGCGGTCAGCATTGTAGAAATGCGACCGCATCTTGCATCGCATTTTCTTCCTTTAGTAGACTTTATGTTTGGTTTGCGGTTACTTCTGCGGGTCGCAAACAAGTTATGCAATCGCAGATGAGACCGCATTTTTGGCGCTGAACTTGCCCAGAATTCTGTTTCAGTCTGTGATCTCGGTGTGAAATATGCGATTCGCGAACAGGGTATGCGATCGCAGATGAGACCGCATTTGTGACATTGAACTTTGCCCAGAAGTCTGTTTTGATCTGCGATCTCGATGTGAAATATGCGGCTCGCATGTGGGTTTTGCGGTAGCATATCCACATTTGCGACGCCTTTTTGCTCTTTTCTTGTCTTTTTGTGACTTTTTGAACTCTTTTCTATGCTCTTAGGTCCTTAAACCTCATATACTGCAAAATTTCTAAAATTACCTAAGTACAGAGGGAAATTGCAGTTAAAACAAGCTAAAATCTAAGCAATTAGTGTCAAAAAGTGCCGAAATTGTCCGGCACATCAACATCCCTCACAAACGCTAGATATGAAAGGTAACCCTTCCCAACCATACGCTGGGCCTTCATGAACGATATCACTCTACTAGGAAAATAATCAGTCACACCACGCCACTCGATCTGCGGTACACCCGACATAGCCAAAGTGACTGTCTTAGCATGACAGTCTAGAATAGCACGACACGGCGATAACAAATTCATGCCCAAAATGACATCAAAATCCACCATGCTCAATAGCAATAGGTCCACTCGTGTCTTCAGACCCCCAATAGTCACCACAAATGACCGGTACACACGGTCTACAATAACAGTATCACCTATCGGGGTAGACACATGAACAGGTAAAGCAAGAAACTCCCGGGGCGTACCCAAATAATGAGCAAAATATGAGGACACATAAGAATAGGTGGAACCGGGATCAAATAATATAGAGGCATCTTTGTGGCAGACTGAAACACTACCTGTAATGACAGCATCTAAAGCAATGGCATCTGTCCTGCTTGGAATAGCATAGAAACGAGCCTGGCCACCGCCTGATTGACCTCCCCCTCTGGGGCGACCCCTGGCTGCCTGACCTCCACCCCTAGCTGGCTGGGCGGGTGGTAAAGTAACTAGAGCAGAAGTCGAGGCTTGACCCCTCTGCTAAGACGAACTAGCACCATGATGAGGACACTGCCTCCACATGTGGCCCATCTCGCCACACTCATAACAGCTCCCTGGTGCTGGAGAAGAGGACTAAAGGGAACCCCTCACACCTGAGTGTCTAGCAGATGCACTCGGCATAGAAGAACCCTAGGCTGACGGAGCACGAGCTGAACTCTGAGCTGGAATGGCGCTCAGTGATGAATGGCCCTGCTGCGACCCATGACAACCACGACTTGAAGATGCCCCCGCGATACTCTGGACGGGCTGACTGAGCAGGCCTGAAAGAACGACCTCTACCATGCTAAAACTGGCCCGTCGAAGGAGTACCGCTATAACTGCCCGATCCTCGAGGCATCTTGGCCTCCCTCTCCTCTCGCTCCTAACGACGAACCGTCTCAATCTCACGAGCGATGTCAACCACCTCCTTGAACATAGCACCTAACACTCTCTCTCTCTAGTCATAAGAATACGGAGATGATAGTTAAGGCCATCAACAAATCTCCTGATCCTCTCACGATCTGCCGGAACCATCCAGACGGCATGATGAGCCAACTCAAAAAACCTCGACTCATATTGTGACAAAGTCATATCCCCCTATCACAACCACTGGAACTGTCTACGCAGCTCCTCTCTGCGGGACTGCGGCACATACTTCTCCAAGAAAAGAGCGGAGAACTGCTGCCAAGTAAGGGGTGCTGCACCAACCGGCCTACGCCTCTCATACGCCTCCCACCAAGTGAAGGCAGCTCAGAAAACTGAAAGGTGGTAAATGCCAGACCACTAGACCCAAGAATCCCTGTTGTACGGAGCATCCACTGACACTTATCAAGAAAACCCTGGGCATCCTCGCCCTCAGCACCACTGAATGACGGAGGCCGGAGTCTACCAAACCTCTCAAGACGACGCTACTCAACATCCGACATAACTGGTACCATGAACTACTGGGCTGGAGGTGGCCCCGGCGTCTGAAGTCCCTGCACTACCTGCTTAGGTGTGCGAGCAGTGGGGGTCTAATTGCCTCCCCCGTCCTGTGAAGTAGTTGCTGCTGTGGTGGCTAAAACTGCCTGAGCCAGGCCAGTGCAAACGGATAAGATCTGAGCCAAGGCCTTCTAAAGACCCAGAATCACGATGGGCACAGCTGGTGCCTGAACTGGTGCTGCTGGAGCCTAGTCTTGAGCTGGGGCAACTGGTGGATCAACAGGTGCTGCCCTCGCTGCTCTGCCTCTGCCACGACCACGACCACGACCACGTCCACGGCCTCTGGTGGCCTCAGTGGGTGGCGCTGGTGGTTGTCCACCTCGTCCAGTAGCTCGCGTCCTCACCATCTCGTGAGAGAATTGGAAAATAGAAGTTTAGTGCTCGGATCAACAAGTTCGCACGACAAGAATTTCAAGAATATGAAGTTTTTCCTAAAAGGTTCTGCAGCCTCTCGAAAATAAATACAGACGTCTCCGTACCGATCCGTGAGACTCTACTAAACCCGCTCATGACTCGGAAGACCTATGTAACCTAGGCTCTGATACCAACTTGTCACGACCCTAACCCCGAACACGGTCGTGACGGCGCCTCTCGTGAAGACAAGGCCAGCCAATTTAACCAAAATCTCATTTTAAGCAGTTAATTAACATGAAAAAAATACAAGCATGATTTAATAGCAATAATTCGCGAAAATATAGCTAACCATAATAGAAACCATCCCGAAACAGCCCAAACCAGGGTGTCACAAGTCATGAGAAACTATGGATCCTGATACAAGTCTACTAAATACAATATCTGGCACAACTGTTTGAAGAACATAGAAACAATAAGATAAGGGAGATATGGGGCTGCGGACGCCAACAGCTACCTCGTAGTCTCGGAATCACCGCCTGGATGGGAGGAGTCAGCACTCCGGGGCAGAACCAACAACGCCTGAATCTGCACACATGGTGCAAGGAGTAACGTGAGTACTCCGACCCGGTGAGTAATAAATATAAATAATGACTGAATGTAAGAAAGCGCGTAAAGCACAAGGCATTCTATAATGAAGCAGTAAAACATCATTTGAAAACAGTAAATTAGTGAGAAATCAAGTAAAATCTCCTTTCAACAGGTAAAACATATAATTTTTCAGGTAAATAATGTGAAGTAAAAAAAAGATAGAAGATCACCTCTCGGGCTCAGTATCAACAAATCCGCCCCTCGAGCAAAATCACAAAACAGTACTAGCCCCTCGGGCTCAAATCTCAGAACAATACCAGCCCCTCGGGCTATCATACGGAATAGTATCAGCCCCTCAGGATATCACATAGTACAATATCAGCCCCTCGGGCTATATCTCACATCACAATGGGTACCCGCGCTCACTGGGGGTGTACAGACTCCGGCAGGGGCCCCTTACGGCCCAAGCGCAATATCAAGCCACCTCCTGGCATAAAATCTGGGCCCTCGGCCTCATATCACTCAGTATATCCTCACATCTGGCCCTCGGCCGCACTCAGTCAGAAAATCATCACAAGCTCCTCGGGCATAGTAACACAGTAGTTCTCAGCCCAAAAACATCATTAAAATATTATATATGTCTCAAAACTGAGTAAAAATGGCTGAGTTGTAAAATAGTGGAAAATAGCATGACTGAGTTCAAGTAATAAGTCAAAATAGTGAGGAAGCAGTGATAAAAATCTCAGAAGGGTTCAAATAATTGGCACGAAGCCCAAATATGGCAATCAGCCCAAATTATGATTATAACAAATAAGTTTCAGTCAAATACGCGGTAAAAATCATCAATCGGGAAGGACCAAGTCACAATCCCCTGTAGTAAACGAGCCCACGCTCATCATCGAGCGTGTGTCTCACCTCAACATAGCACTACGGTGTACAATCCGGGGTTTCAAACCCTCAGAACATCATTTACAATCACTACTCACCTCGAACCGGCTAAATCCCTAGCCCATGACGCCTTTGCCCCTCGAATTGGCCTCCACGCGCGTCGAATCTATTCAAAATCAGAACGAATACATCACAATATGCTGAGGGGACAAGGCCCAAGCGAAAACAATTGAAAAATACCAAAAATTCCAAAATTAGCAAAACCCGAGCCCCGGGCCCACTTCTCGAAGCTCAGAAATTTTCACATCAACGGGTTCCTTATCTCCCAACGAGTTCATACATATCAAAAGTTCTCAAATCCGACCCCAAATGGTCCTCTAAATCCCCAATTAGAATTTCAAAATCCCAAGCCCTATTTCTTTCATATTTAGCAAGACTTCAATGATTTTCTAGGTGGATTTCACAATATAAATGATTTTTAGGTCCGAAATTCTTACCTCCAATCGATTCTCCTTGAATCCATCCTTAATTTCCTTCAAGAACCTCCAAAAAAAAAAAAGCAACTATGGGTGAAAATATACCCAAAATCGCGGACAAGAAGACTTAAAAACATTCTTCCCAGGCTTCATCGAGTTGTACCTTGCGCTATGCAGGTTGTACATCCTCTTACCATTTTCCCTTGCTGTACACCTTCTGTTAAAATGCTCATAACCCCTTGTTGAAATATCCAAATGATCAATAGATTGCGGATTTAGAAACTAGACTCGAAGATCTTTAATTTAATAGGTTGTACACTATATAACTCTTTATATATTCCGAGATATGAGCTTCTAAAGTGCATCAGAAAATTCTGTCAAAATTGCTCCACCAGCCAGCTTCGATCAATCATAACTTTCTCATAGAATATCCAAATCATGAATGGTTTAACTTTCTGGAAACTAGAATACAAGGGCTACAACTTTTATGTTTTACAATTTTTCTGATTACTTATATATTATAAGATATGAGCTTCTGAACTGGACAACTCGCACCAGAAATTTTCTGGTGCACAGCTGAAGCTAAAAAGAAAATCTGTAATTTTTCCAAAGATGAAATAGTCCGTTTAACCACCCAAAACTTACCCGAGGCCACTGAGACCTCAACTAAATATGCCAACATATCCCATAACATCATTAAAACTTGTTCCAACCTTCGGAACACTCAAAACAACATCACAACACTAAATTCGTGTCGGATTCAAGCCTAAGAATTTCAAAATATTTTAAATTACTCTTTTGATCAAAAACCCAACCAAACCATGTCCGAATGACATGAAATTTTGGACATACATCCCAAATGACATAACAAAGCTATAGCAACTCTCGGAATTCCATTCTGACCCTCGGATCAAAATCTCGCCTAAAAACCAGAAATCGCCAAAATACTAACTCCACCAATTGAAGCCTAATTCTACACCGGACCTCCAAGACCAATTCCGATCACACTCTTAAGTCATAAATCACCTCCCGAAGCTAACCGAATCATCGGAACTCACATTCGAGCCCTCTAACTCATAAGTCAACATCCAGTTGACTTTTCCAACTTAAACCTTCTTAAAAGAGACTAAGTGTCTCATTTCTTACCAAATCTACTCCGAACGCAAACTACTCAACTCAATCACATCAAACACGGATAATGAAGCATAATGAAGCAGAAATGAGGGAAACGGAGCGGTAATTCATGAGACGACTGGCTGGGTCATCACAGCTAACCAACCCCACAAGTCATAAAATCAAAATTACATATGTGAGAAGCATCAAAAAGGAAAAAGGGGCGCAATATACAAAACGTCTGGTCGAGTCGTTACATTCTCCCCTCGTAAAACAAATGTTCGTCCTCGCGTGTGCATGGAGACCTACCTGAAGTGATGAAAAGGTGAGGATAACGAATCCACATGAGGTGCTCGGTCTCCTAGGTCGCCTCCTCAATTGGATGACCCCTCCATTGAACCTTCACTGAAGCAATACTCTTTGACCTCAACTTTCGGACCTGTATGTCCAAGATGGCCACCGACTCCTCAACATAAGTCAAATCCTTGTCCAATTGGACTGAACTGAAATCTAATACATGAGACAGATCACCATAATACTTCTAGAGCATAGAAACATGACACACTAAGTAAACTGCCGATAGGCTGAGTAGCAATGCAAGCTTGTAGGCCACCTCACCAACTCTCTTAAGGATCTCAAATGGACCGATATACCTAGGGATAAACTTTCCCTTCTTCCCGAACCTCATCGCACCCTTCATGGGTAAAACCCAGAGCAAAACCCTCTCTCCAACCGTAAATGCTTTACATCACGAACCTTCCAATCAGCATAACTCTTGTGTGTAGACTGGGCTGTATGAAGTTGATCCTGAATCAACTTGACTTTCTCCAAGGCATCTAGAACCAAATCCCAGCCCAACAACTTAGCCTCCCCAGGCTCAAACCAACCGTCTGGGAAACGACACCGACTCCCATATAGGGCCTCATAAGGAGCCCTCTGGATGCTCAATTAGTAGTTGTTGTTGTAGGCGAACTCTGCAAGCGGAAAGAACTGATCTCAAGAACCCCCAAAATCCATTATACGAGCACGTAGCATATCGTCCAAAATCTGAATTGTGCGCTCGGACTGTCCGTCCTTCTAGGGGTGAAATGTTGTACCAAACTCAACCCGTGTGCCTAACCCACATTGCACGGCTCTCCAGAAATGTGGAGTGAATAGCATGGAACAATCAGAGATACTGGATATCGGCACATTGTGAAGACGAACAATCTCGCGGATATAGACCTGAGCCAGCTTCTCTGAAAAATAGGTGGTGACCACCGAAACGAAATGAGCCGACTTGGTCAACCTTTCCACAATAACCCATACTGCGTCAAAATTCTTCAAAGTCCATGGGAGCCCAACAACGAAGTCCATGGTAACACGCTCCCACTTCCACTCGGGAATCTCAAGCCTATGAAGAAAACCACCCGGCCTCTAATGCTCATACTTCACCTGATGACAGTTTAGGAACTGACCCACATACTCCAATATATCATTATTCGTTCTCCTCCACCAGTAGCGCTATCTCAAATTGTGATACATCTAGCGGCTACCGCAAACTATGGGCCTCCTCAAAAATCAACTCATGCAACCCATCCACATTGGGCACACATAACCGGCCCTACGTCTGCAACACTCTGTCATCTGCAATAAAAACCTCTTTGGCATCATTTTGTTGTACCGTGTCATTAAGGACAAGCAAATGCGGGTAGTCATATTGTCGCTCTCTAATGCGCCCATATAAGGATGACCGAGAAACCACGCAAGCAAGAACTCGGCAAGGCTCCTAAACATTCAATCTAACAAACTGATTAGCCAAGGCCTGAACATCAGGGCTACTGTCCTCTCTACTGCCGGTAGATATGCCAAACAGCCCAAACTCTCCACCTTTCTACTCAAGGAGTCGACCACCATGCTGACCTTCCGGGGATGATATAAAATTGTGATATTATAGTCATTAAGCAACTCTAACTATCTTCGCTGCTACAAGTTAAGATCTTTCTGCTTGAACAGATGTTGTAGACTCCGGTGGTCGGTATGTACCTCACATGGGAGACCGTACAAATAATGCCTCCAAATCTTCAACGCGTGAACAATAGCTACCTATTCCGAGTCGTGGACCAGATAATTCTTCTCATGAACCTTTAGCTGCCGAGACGTGTAGGCAATCACCCTACCATCTTGCATCAACACCGCGCTAAGCCCAATATGTGACGCATCATAATACACAGTGTAAGACCTCGAACCTATAGGCAACACCAACACTGAGGCTGTAGTCAAAGCAGTCTTGATCTTTTGAAAGCTCGCCTCTCACTCATCGAACCATCTGAAAGGAGCACCCTGCTAGGTCAATCTAGTCATAGGTGCAACAATGGATGAGAAAACCTCTACGAAATGGAGACAATACTCGGCTAAACCAAGAAAACTTTGAATCTCAATAGCTGAAGATGGTCTGGGCCAACTCTAAACTGCTTTAATCTTCTTTGGATCGACCTTGATCCCCTCACTCGACACCACATGACCCAAAAATGCCACCAATTCAAGAAAAATTTACACTTTGATAATTTCTCATATAACTTCTTCTCTCTCAAGGTCTGGAGCACAATCTTCAAATGCTGCTCATGATCCTCCCAGCTACGAGAATATACCAATATGTCGTTAATAAACACAATGACGAATGAGTTAAGATATGGCTAGAATACAATGTTCATCTGGTGCATACATGTTGTTGGAGCATTGGTCAACCTAAATGACATCACAAGGAACTCGTAGTGACCACACCGAGTCTTAAAAGAAGTCTTCAGAATATCCGTATCCCGAATCTTCTATTTGATGATACCTTGACTGCAAATCTTCTAGTTGATACCTTGACTGCAAATCAATCTTCGAGAACACCTTGCCATCCTGAAGTTGGTCAAATAAGTCATCAATGTGCGGTAATGGGTACCTGTTCTTCACTGTAACCTTGTTCAACTTCCTCTAATCAATACACATCCTTATAAAACCATTCTTCTTTTTCACAAATAGAATAGGAGCACCCCAAAGGTGACACACTAGGCCAGATGAAACCTTTATCAAGCAACTCTTGCAGTTATTCCCTTAACTCCTTCAACTCCGCTGGTGCCATATGATATGGTGGAACAGAAATGGGCTAAGTTCCTGGCAGCAAGTCAATACCAAAATCAATATCTCTATTGGGCGGCATGCCCGGAAGGTCTGCTAGAAACACATCAGGGAACTCTCTCACTACCGGAAGTGACTCAACAGTAGGAGTATTAACACTCACATCCCTCACAAAGTCTAAATATGCCTCACATCCTTTCTCAACCATTCGATGTGCCTTAGGGAAGGACACAACCCTACTAGGAATATGATCAAATGTGCTCCTCCATTCCAATGGCAGAAATCCTGGCGCAGCTAGTGTGATGGTCTTGGCATGACAATCTAGAATAGCGTGATAGGGCGACAAAAAGTCCATGCCTAAGATAACATCAAAGTCTACCATATTGAGTAACAACAGAGTAACTCTAGTCTCAAAACCACCAATAACAACAAAACGCGACTAATACACAAGCTCCACAATAATAGAATCTCCCACAGGTGGGGACACATATACAGGAGAACTCAAAGAATCACGAGATATATCCAAATATGGAGCAAAATAAGATGACACATATGAATAAGTGAATCCTAGATCATATATAATTGAGGCATCCCTATGACAAGCTGGAACCATACCTGTTATGACAACATCAGATGAAACCAACTCTGTCCCACCTGGAAAAGCATAGAATCTAGCTTGGCCTCCCCCTCTAGGGCAACCTCTACCCGCCTGACCTCCACCCCTAGCTAGTTGTGCAGGTGGAGCGGCAACTGGAGTACCAACCATGGCCTGAGAAGTCTGTGGACCAGGTGGAATCTGGGGAGCCTAAGTATTCTGTAGAGGTGCACCCCTCCTAAGTCTAGGGCAGTCCCTCACCATATGTATGGTGTCGCCACACTCAAAACAAGCTCTCGGTGGGCATGGCTGTAGAAGCTGACTTAGATCTGGTTGGCTAGACTGACTGCTGAAGGCACCTCATGTAGGAGGTGCACTGGATAATGGCTGAGCAAAGTGGGCAACCTGAGACCTCGGAATAGCCGGAGCACCACTAGAAGATGGAAGTGATGAATGAAAATGACAGCTCACATAGCCCCTTCCATGACGGGTTGCAGTTGGGGCGCGGGCACCACTATATCCTCTATAATCTCGAGGCCTATTGGCCTCCCTATCATTTCTCTCTTACGGTCCGCATACCTTCTAACCTCCACGCGATCTCTACCACCTACAGATACAGAGTATCTATATCCAACTCTCGAGCTATGATGAATCTTATACCATAGTTGAGCCCCTCGATAAATATGCAGACTCTCTCTCTGATTGAAGAAACCAAAGGTGCATGTGGGAAAACTCACTGAATCTGATGGAATACTTTGACACTGACATGGAACCCTAGCGCAGCTGCTCAAAATCAGTGCGCCACGCATCCCGAAGGGTTTAGGGAACAAACTCTCTCAAGAACATCTCTGAAAACTGAGTCCATGCGAGTGAAGATGCATCGACTGGGCTACCCTCCTCGTAAGCCTACCATCACTGATAAGCTGCTCCTGGTAGCTGGAATATAGTAAAAGCAACTCTGCTTGCCTTCTCAATACCCATGGTGCGGTAAATACGATGGCATTTCTCTATGAAACCCTGTGTATCCTTGGTAGCTAGGCACTACAAGTAGGAGGATGATACTTCTTGAACCTCTCAAGTCTCAGCTGCTCCTCCTCGGATGCCAACACCCTAACCTCAGGCTGAACCGGAATAATAGGCTGCACTGAAATAACTCCCGGGACCTGATCAACTAGACCCGCTGCTCTGGAGTATGGGCTGCGGGAGTCCGGGCTCCCCCTGCATTAGATGTAGCTGGTGCGAGGGGGATCAATCCCGCTTGAGCCAGAGAACCGAACATGCTCATAATATGTGATAGGGTCTACTAAAGTGCAGGGGTGGCAACAGGCGCCTCGAGTGCCTGTCCCCAAACCGGAGCTACTGGTGTCTCCTCAATCGCTGCTCGGGCAAGTGCTCTAGCTATACAATGTGCCCCTGTGCTCTGCCCTGGCCCAGGCCCCGGCCTCTTGCCGCTCTAGCGAGGGCGTGGGAGTCTGATCGTCAGATCCAGTAGTGCGTGTCCTCACCATCTGTGATAGAATAGAAAGAAAAAGATTCAGATTTTGAAGTCAACTAATTCGTACAATAAGGAATCAAAGAAGTGGAATTTTCCTAACAGTTTGATAAAACAGTTCGATAAATTACAATAAAGTAGTTCGATAATTGAAAGCTAGAAACGGAATCTAAAGCAATAAAGGTAACAGGGAATGAACACATGTTAAGAACATCAACGAAACCAATGCAGATAAATACACGTAAAACAATAAGAAAATGACAAAACTTTTCAACCAACAAGCCTTTTTAACAAAGAGTAAGCAACAAGAATCATAATTGAAGTACCGCCTCATTTCGACATTTCACATTTTCAATCACAATCTTTCCTTCGAACATTGCGTGAGCCTTACATTTATTTTTGAAAATTATTTTTTTCAAAATATCTACACTCGTTTTAGCCCACCTTATCTCACCGCATGGCTTCAAGTAGTTTCCCTACTAGCAACACGAGTATCAAGCCCACCTTATATTACCGCATGCGTATCAAGCCCTAGCCATATACCACCGCATGCGTATCAATATCACACAACAATCACAACTCACACTACAATGGCCCATATGCCACAACTTACCGAAAAGTCAACAACACCAATGTTTCCACAACAATGGCCTATGGCTCAATCTTAATGTTTTAAATAATCTCAATAACAACAAGATGAATGAGGAATACTCAACAAGGAAAGATCCTCAACAATTAACAACTTAACCTCAAAATGATAACAACTTTTACAACTTCAATACCAATTACTCAACAAGACAATATTCCAGGACTAACAACTTCAAGTTAAGGTAATTCAACAATAAAGAGGCAACAAGACAATAAGGAAAGTAACAACTTCAACAAAAACATATAAGAGCAAATATAGCAAGTAAGAGGTAGAACAAGTGCTAAAAATGTCTAACAAGGAATGTAAGAGTGGATTACCACTTGTAAGAGTAGACTATCAATTAAAGAGGTAATATGTTATGACGATTCAATTTAAGACATGGAAAGAGTCTAAATAACCTAAATTGGTCAAATACCACATATAACCCGTGTACACACTCGTCACCTCGTGTACACGTCTTCCACATAACACAAATAGCACAATCAATCCAAATCCTAAGGGGTAGTTTCTCCCACACAAAGTAAAACAAGATACTTACCTCAACTAGGCCAAATCAACCCTCAAAAATGGCTTTTCCCCTAAAACTCGCCTCAACACGGCTCAAATCTAGCCAAAATTGACTTAATAAAATCAAACAATGCAAGAGAAATCAATTACAATAGATAAAGCTATCATCTTTACACATTTTCCAAAAGTCAACTAAAGTCAACCCTCTGCCCGCCCGGTCAAAAACCGAGTCCAAGGATAGATTCCAACTACCCATAACCCCATGAGTCCATATATGTGTTTTGTTTTCAAATCTGAGTCCAAATCGACTCTCAAACCTCAGTTCCGAATTTTTCAAAAACTTGACAAAATTTCCCTATTTTCCTCTCTGATTCTCATAAATTTGATGTTAAAACTAAGATATAATAATGAAATATAGTTGGAATTTGATTAGAATCACTTACCCAGAGTTTGTAGGTGAAAATCCCCTCTCCAAATCGCCTCCAACCGAGCCTAGGGTTCTAAAATATGATAAAATGATATGAAATCCCGACTTTCTAACCTTTTGTTCAGTTGCATATGTCGCAATTGCGAAACTGGGTTCGCGATTGCCAATAATTTCTTGCATTGCGGCACTGATGGACTTAAGGGGAACTTCACAGTGGGTTCGCAAATGCAAACCCGGTCCCCATGGCAAATGCGACAAATGCATCGCAAATGTGAAATGTCCTACCCAGACCAATACTTCGAAATTGCAAACCACGCATCGCAATTGCGACACCTGAGACCCCCATGCTATGTTTGCAATTGCGAGGATGGTGGTTGCAATTGCGACATCAGAGCACCAGCACACAAACAACTCCAGTTTCAGTCCAAATCATTCCGAATCACGTTCGAAACTTATCCGAGCCCTCGGAGCTCCAAAATAAACATCCACACAAGTCTAAAAATACCATACCAACTTTCTCGTATGATCAAAACATAAAAACAACACATAGAACTACAAATCGAACACCAAAACGCATGAATTTCAAAGTAAAGTTCAAGAACCTCTAGATTTGTAACCAATCGTCCGAATCCTATCAAATCAACTCCAAATGACACTAAATTTTGCAGATTCAACCAAATTTCGAACCCAATAGCCAAAATTCAACCAACAGTCAAACTTCCAAACCTCAAGTTGCCAATATTTAGCAAAACAACATAAATGAACCTACAGACTTCCAACTTCGATTCCGAGCATATGCCTAAGTGTAAAATATTGATACAAAGCTATCGGAGCCATCAAAAAAGCGTTCTGATGTTGTTTTCACAAAAGTCAAATATTGGTCAACATAATCAACTTAGGCTTCCAATCCAAGAACCAAAGGGTTTAAATCAACCCAAAACCTTCCCGGAATTAAACTTACCAAACCCACAAGTCATAAAATAAAAACTATACATGTGAGAAGCATCAAAAGGGGAAATGGGGCTCAACTACCCAAAACGACCGGTCGAGTCGTTGATGTGCCGGATAATTTCGGCACATTTTGATACTATTTGTTTAAAGTTTGACTTGTTCTACTTGTTAATTATCACGATACTTACATAATTTTAGTGTAATTTCAGTGTATTGAGTGAAGAAATCCAGAAGCATGGAAAGAAGTCCAAAAAGCCAGCTAAAGGCAAGAAAAGAAGTCAAGAGCATCGCAGAAACAATTATGCGATCGCAAAACAGCTATGCGAGTCGCATAATTCGCAGGAAGATCGCAGATACAGACAGAACTTTAAGCCAACTTTCAGGTTGAGAATTTGCGACCGCAAAACAGGAATGCGAACCGCATTCTCATCGCAAACACGAACAGAGTCTGGGTGAAAATTAGAGTGAAGAATGCGATCGCATTCTACGATCGCAAAGTCAACATGCGAACCGCAATTTCAGATGCGGCGAGAGTGAAGCTGACTGGTGTGATCTGCGATGGAACGTGAAGATTTGCGAACCGCATTCCTGTTCTGCGACAGGAATGCGATTCGTATAAGTGCAACGAGGGCAAAATTAACTGCTGCTCGCCTCGGGTTTTGGGCCTCTATAAATAGCTTTTATAGGGTTTTGTGAACACATTCTTGGGAGAACTTAGAGTGCAAAGTACGGCTTTTGATTATTTTCGAATTGAGAGAAGCTTTTGGGTGATCAAAACTGAAAATTCTATATTTTTGTAAGATGAATTCAATTGTTCTTCTTTGTTCTTTAGTTATCAATATGTGTAGCTAAACTCTAATACTGAGGTTGTGAACCCTAGATGGGTTGGAATGTTTATTGAGAGTTTGATATTGATTCCAATTTCGAAAGAAGCTTGATATTTATTTATTTCTTGTTCTTAAATTAATCGTTAGTGGTTGCAAACATTAACGAATGCCAATTCACGCTATCTTATCTTGAAAAAGTGAGATAGAGTTTGGTAGAGATAAATAACAATAATTCAAGGCTTTAAACCTTGTTTAACAAAATCACTTAGGAATAAGTAAATTTTAATTTGGCAAATGATTGGTTGTTCTTAAGTTTGACTCTTTTGTATTCGGGAGAATCTTAAGAGGATACATTATCCAAGTGTTGGGAAATATTGGATAATAAGTTATTAAAAACCGATTGCATATCAAGAACGGACTTGAATATCAATATCAAGAACATTCTACTACATTAGGGGGAACACAACCTTAGTATCTTAAATTCATATTTTTACGTTTAAATTATTCTCAAACATCAGTTCTAGTTTACTTTTCTTTACATATTCAACACCGATTTATTTGATTTGGCTACTTGATAGAATTACGACTAAGTAAAGTATTGCATTAATTGGATAATAGTTTCACGCCTATTCCCTGTGGGATTCGACCCCAACCTCGTTGGGTTACTATATTTGACATCGATCGCTTACACTACTATTAAGGTGTAATTTGAGCGAATCATCTGCCTCATTTTCAAGAGTAGTTATCTTTCTCCTCAGATCAGTAATTGTCCCTTCATATTTTCTTTTCATTTGCTGAACAAATTGTGCCCGCCCTTCTGCGTTTTTTGCCAATTGTGCTCTGATTTTAGCTTGATTTGCCTCAAACTTTTTTAGATCATCTTGACAGTCAAGTACTTTCTTTCTCAGACTGCTTATAAGCTTTCCATCCGCTTGGCTTCTTTCCTGGTTTCTAGCAGTTATTTTCATTTACTGGATTTGAGCTTTGAGGGCTTCATTTTCTTGAGTTAGCTTTTTCTTTTCACCCTCATCCGCAGCGGCTTGCAAACCATTTTCGAATTGAAGCTCTCGGACTTGCTTTTCCCGCTTGCTTATGGTAACCCGGTATTTATTTTCTCTGGCCAACCAATCCCACTATGCTTGTGACGCCTCGATGAATTCTTAAAGATGGGGTCTTTTGGCTGGACTTCCAGACTTGACTTCCTTTCTGTACCAAGCAAGATAGTCGGGTGAGACTTCACCTCGGGACAGATCACGCACACAGGTATTTGCTGGCAAATATTGGCTTTCACTCCAGATCTGGCGAACTACCTTTTCAGGAAACTGTCCAGCAGCACGGATCTCAACTACATGGCGGCAAAGGTCTTCATCTTTGAGCACTATTTTGCATCTCCCCAACTGTCTCAAAACCCGATATGGGGCATAATGATGGACACTTCTAAGACCCATCAGGAAGAAGTGAGGCCCGGTAGCTGGCATGTATATGACCTCGTCAACAGGAAACCAACCAAGCGTCCATTCTATCCATTCTGCAGTGATGGAACGGAGATGGGATGTCCATTCTGCGACCCCTTCTAGCATGCTGAAACCGTCAACCCTTGTGTAAAACTCCTCTATGCAGCTTTTCTCTGTCGACCTGTATCTCATGTATTGAGGATGATGACATAAATGTTCAATCATCCACATCTGTAGCAAAAGGTGGCACCCCTCAAAAAAGTCTCCTCCGGCTTTACAGGCTGTGAGAGCTCGGAAGATTTTAGACACTATCATGGGGGCGAGGGTGCTTTTGGCCTGAGTGAGCAGAGTGCAGATGACCCCAGCTATCCGTATATCAATATTTTCGTCTTTCCTGGGGAACAATAGAAGACCCAAAAATACTACCATAAAAGCAAAGCACCTGTGCTCTTCCCATTTTAATTGGTTTTCTTTACTGCAGATCTTGCTTTCTGGATTGTTGAAACCCCCTATATGCCCATACCGCTGATATATGAACTGTGGAGTACAGAAGCCATCTGCCAAATCCGGGTATTGGACCCCCTGCTTATTTTCAGCATATCCAGAAATTTGTGTAGAGTGACGGCTCTTGGAGCGACCAGATAGCCGTGCCTCAGAGGAGATTCATTTTTCCCAACATACCCAGCTATTTCTTCCAAAGTGGGCGTGAGCTCAAAGTTCGAGAAATAAAACACATTGTGAGCTGGATCCCAGAATGTAACCAAGGCTTTTACGACATCTCCTCTGGGCCTGATCATTAACAAATCGGTGAGACCACCCAAGTACAATTTAACCTTATCTTGTCCTGATTCACCCAGATCTTTCCACCACATATGCAGCTCCAAAGGAATCTTAGTCAAGATCTCCATCCATAAATTTTGACTCGTGCTCATTCTGCACATTTAAATTAAGGTGATTGATTTAAAACGAGCGAACTTTTACAAAAGGAATCAATTTTGCAAATATTTAAATAACACGGCTACTTTTGCAAATACGGCCCTTCAGCACTTCGAAAGGGAAGATTTTAGGGTTGTGCTTGCTAGGTAGCCAAAAATTGAAATAAGTGGTCATTTTTGCAAAACAGCCTTCCGGCGTCCTTTTGGAGATATTTATGCAAGGACGACACTACCTAATTAAAATAGAATAACAACTTTTCATTTTCATTTTTGAAATTTTCTAAGTAAAAATAAAAATGCTTAAAAAAAAAGGGTATTTCTGAATTTTTGATTTTTGTTTTTATTTTTCTTTTATTTTTTGAAAGAAAGACTTCTAAAATTTAATTGATTAAACTTTGGGAATTTTCAAAAGTAAAAGAAAATATTTTTGCTTGAATTTTTCATTTGTTTTATCTTTTCCAAGGAAGAAAGAAAATATCTTTTTTCTTCTGATTTTGGATGTTGCCTCATAATTCTTGAAAGAGGGACTTTTTAGGAAAATATTTTGAATTTCTGAGCTTTTATTTATTATCAAAAATCAAGAAAGAAAGTATTTTTTGGAGTCTTTAAAAAGCAAATATTTTGGAACTTTTATGTTATTTACAAAAGCAAGAAAAAGAATATTTTGAGCTTTCTATTTATTTAGAAAAAGGAAGAAAATATTTTTGAGCTTTTATGTACAAAAGAAAAAAAATATTTTGGATCTTTTCGTTATGTACAAAAAGCAAGAAAGAAAAATATTTTTGAGCTTTCAAAAGCAAGAAAGAAAGTATTTTAGAGTTTTTTCATTTATTTAGAAAAGCAAAATATTTTGGACTTCAAAATTGTTTTTTCAAAATTCCTTTTTCGATTTTCTCTTCTTTTTTTTATTTTTGTTTTCCCTTTTTTCCTTTTTCTTTTTTTGTAATTCTCCAAAAGAAAAAAAATTTGATTTTTTAAAAATTGGGGGTCGGAACCGATGAGGTTTGCCTACGTATCTCACGTCCAGTGAGAATCAGAATCTCATTGTTTGGGCAGTTTCAACATAATAAAAATGGAGAAAAGACATGAATTTTTTTGAAATCAATTTTTCTTTTTCTATTTTTTTTTTCAAAATTTTGGCAGAGTTTCGGCTTATTTTGGACACCAGGTTTTTCGAAAAACAGGCAATCAACTCTCAATTTTCTCATACCTCAATTTATTTATTTTTTTAATTTTATTCTAACAGCCGGTCAACACGCAAATCGAGGCAAATAAATGCACAAGTAGCACGTAAAGTATGCATCAAGATGGTCTTTGATTCTGGGGTCAGCTGTCCTAGACGGACCCAACCCCTGTGTTGAGTCCCCAAAGTCAAATGCATATGATGCAAATACACGTTCCTACTAGGGATCCGGCATGAGGTTATGTTATTCTAAGCTGAAAACCTGGGTATTGTTCTAGACTTATGTACCCGAGCGGACAACTCGAGCCGAGGAAGGTGCTATGTACAGGGCACCAAAAGGCCACCCGGCTTTGTAAGTTGTCCAGCCTCTTTCTTATTTAAGGTATGACACTAACAGAATAGGGATTCACGGCCAGCGTGCACATCCCCGAAGATGAGAAGAGAAGGGTTCGTAACAGTTTTATATACAGTTCAAACAATATCAAAGTGATAAAAGGCGGCATTTAGCACATTAGGTTCAACATGTAATAAAATCAGATAATAATAAAACCCAAGCATAACAGTTATTCTAAGCTCGATTTCTTGAACTCTGAACCAAAGATTCTGGGTTCGATCCCTAGCAGAGTCGCCAGAGCTGTCACACCTCCTTTTGTACACCCCCGAGGAGTATATAAGGGAGTTTTTCCAATTAAAGTAATATTATTTTAAATGGGATTATTTATTTAATTTTTTCAGAGTCGCCACTTGGAATATTTTGATTGGTGTCCCAAGTCACCGGTTTATTTTTTAACCCCAAATCGAGGAAAATTTTGACTTTCCTTGTGAAGTCTGCGAACCAGAAATTTTGAGTAAGGAATTCTATTAACCCGAGGGAAGGTGTTAGGCACCCTCGGATTCCGTGGTTCTAGCACGGTCGCTCAACTATTATAATCGGCTTATTATCTGATTTTAATACATGTTTTTAGCCTATGGTATATTTTCTTAAAAAAAGCTTTTGTTTAATTATTAGGAAAAATTGCAACGTCATTTAAAATGTGTCATGAACCACGTCACATAAATGCACCCGTAATCCGTAACACATTTTATTTAACGTTGAGATTTGGATTTGGGTCGCATAAATGCGCACCCAAGTTTAGGAAAGTGAATTATTAAAATAACGCGCCTAAAGCAACTACAGGTTTTTAACTTTCGAGGGCCATGGAAATTCGCTGAATAGCACGCCTCGATTTTCTAAAGATTTTAATATTGATTAAATGAGGGCCATGCATTTTGAGATTTAATCCGGCACGGCGCACCTCGAATTATTTCAAAAGCTTCTATTATTCGAAGTTGTTAAAATCGGGTTACATGAAAGGCACCCCCGAAATTGGCATTGTTAATGTGTCACGGGAACCGTACCCATAGTCACAATGGTTTATTAATCGCGCCTAAAAGCAAACTACGAAAGTTTAAGGCATTTAAGAATTAGTTGCTTCTAAATTTGTATTTAACTATTAAGAGGGCCATGGGTGATCTTTGTTATTTGTATGGCTCACCTCTATCAATCAAAAGAATTTCTTGAACCTAAGGTTGTTAGAACCATATTTATATGACTACTGAGACTGTTTGTGGTTTTTATGCATTGGGCCTGCCCAAATGAAATTCAGCAGCTGTAGTTTGAGTGGGATATTGAGTTCAGACAGTAGGCCCAAAAGGCCAAACGATACCTGCTCCCATTCAGGCTCAATTGTGAGCCCAAACTTCAGGGTGTCAAACATCCAAAGCACTAGACCTGGGTTTGATTCCCAGGAGTACCACGAAGGAAATCAGAGACAAACAAAGGCATTGGCCTGTAAGCTGACATGCTCTCAACATTTACATGAATAATCAGCCTCAAGATTACATCCAATTTTCACTAGTTTCAACAAACAATGTTGGAATTCAAACTTCAATTAGACACTCTTTAATTACCCAATACAGTTTGGATTCATAAACTTATATACGAACTTTCTGCAATTAAACATTAACAACATGCATCTTCTGAGCTATTAGACTTTCTGAATGAACACAAACATCATTTGACCCATATTTCGCTAGAACACTTAATAGTATTTGCCTAAGGAGTGTGAAACTAACATGAAATCAGACTAAGTAAAATAATCATTTGATCAAAACAAGTGTTGTATATGCTGTAACAGTCCAGGTGACATACAGTCCAATACAATCCATACTACGCTGTTCACTCAACCAAACAAGTTACTCTCTAAGTTTCACAACAATCCTGAATCATATACAATAGCAGTTTACCTATTCAATACAGCATTCAACTAAACAAATAGAACACAATAGATTACCCAAAGAAAAACACTGTCAGACAAGTATATGACAGAGTTACCAAAACAATTCATGATAAGCTTTAAATTTTCTTATTCCATTTCATTCTTCAAATTGACTTCACAAACAATGAGACTCGAGATGTGTACTTGAATATTGAAAGGGGAAAGAAGTAAAGGAGCAGCAATCAGCACTATAGCAGCAGCAATTAAACAGTAACAGTATAACCAAAACCAGTTCAGACACAACTAATGCACACTTTGGAAGTTTTTCAGAGATTTTTGATTGACAATGAACCCAGTGAATCAGAAAATCAGAAATCAGAACCAGTTCCTAATTATCTTTAGCTTTCCGAAATTTTTCAAAGAGAATTTTTAATTGAGAATTCTGAATTTTCTGTATCTTCCTCACCCTAAAATTCACTCGAAAATCTGCTAGATGTATTTTCACTCTCAAAATCTCTCTATTAAAATCCGTGTGTTCCAGTCCAATTTTAATGCCAAAATGCACATGCCTTTATAGGCAGTCTGTTAGTTAGTTACTGACATTCAACTTTTTTACATTTTAATCCTTTTCAAATTTTCAGTTAGCTACCCTTCCATTTGATAACAGATTTTTATTTAGTCCTTAGAGGCAGCTTCTCAGAAGCTTCATAGTCAGTACTGACTAAGACTGGCTAATGGTCCGGTTCTAACCGGACCGGACCGGTTCGGGGCCGGAAACCGGCCCGGACCGGTCCGGACCGGTTAGAACCGGACCAAATACACGAGGGGGGGTTGGGGTCCGGTCACGAAACGGCTCAGGGATTTAAAACCGGACGAACCGGTACTGTTTGGGGCCCGGACCGGCCGGACCGGACCGGAACCGGACCGGACCGGACCGGAAATTCTGCCAGCCTCTTCCTCTTTAAATTATAGCCGTTGCCAACGGCTATATTGATGAAATAGCCGTTGGGCAACGGCCAAAAACGGCTCTTTGCACCCCATAACCCCTCCATAACCCCCCTAACTATTTTTTCTTATAAATACCCTATTATTTCATCATATTATTCACAAAAATCATCAAACTCTCTCTAATTCTCTCAAAATCATCTACAATATTGTTATTTTGTTACATTGGCTACTTGTGTAAAGTTTAACTTCTACAATTTTGGCTATTATTTATCAAGTGTTACTTGGAGTTGCTAAATTGCTATCAATTGAAGCTTCAAGTTTCAACTTCATTTCAATTATACGGCTATATTGGTTGGTCGTTCCTATCTCTACTCTTTAATTATTCTTTTGTGAAATATTTATTTTATTGGTTGTTATTTTATTTGCTTATTGCTATAAATTATAGTTATGTCTCAAAGAGGTTCAATTGGAACTGGTAGTGTAGGGAGGGCACGTGGTCGTTCGGGAAATAAGGGTAAAGGAATTATGGGTAGTTCTACTTCTAATCAACACGTAGAGGAACATCAATATTATCATGATTTTAGCTCCTTTAACCCACTTGATTCACAAAACGTAGAAGCAGAATTTAATTATGAAACTGGGGTTAATTTAGAAGAACAACGTGAATTTGAGGCTAGTCCACCTGAA